>PVHY01008550.1:29429-60968 GCA_004024945.1 Uropsilus gracilis | reverse complement strand
GCTTTCAGCACACATGCTGCCAGCCTGGGCCAGCCGAGGGTTGTTGCAGGCCCTCGGTGGCCACATGGCCAAGCTCACATGGCTCACATCTTTACAAGATGGCCGATTCCCATCTCTCCTCCACTGAACCTCTCTCTCTATCCAGTCTCCATATTCGAATCTGCATCCCCTCTCCCTTCTCTTTGTTTGCACACCCTTTTTATACCCTGATTTCCCGCCTTCCAGGAAATCTGTTTCACCTAGACTATTTCACTTCTTTCTTCCCCCTGCATCCCCCTGAAGGGAAATTCCAGCTAAGGTCATTCCCCCATTTTAACATTACCTGTCCTTGAAATCTGCAATCTTAAACAGGAGACAATGGGGGGGGGCACACCCTATCAAAACCAAATATCCCACTTGTAAGGTCATTTTACAGCCTTATCTTTTGATGGTTCTTGCAGATTTTCTTATGCATGCTATTTACTCTGACCTCAGCTCATACCTGAACTTGTTCTTCCTGTGCCTTGTTCCAGAATATACTTACCTCTTTCCCTACTGCGTACACTTAGTATTTGGACGCAGATCCCGATGCAGACAGAAGCTCTTTTTTTCCTTCTGTCTGTACTCCGCATGACTTTTGTTGATCTTCTATCTTTCCCATGTAGCCTGAGAAGTACTTCTACCACATTGCTTTAAGCAATTTCCTGTTTTCCCCATTCTCACAAAGAAAGGTGTGGTGTCCCTTTCCCTTCTGTATGTGATTATCCAGCACAGACAGTAGTAAGGTTGATTATTTACATTTTCCCAGAACAGTGGTTCTTAATTGTGGGTGATTTTGTCCCTCAGGGGACAGATAGCAATGTCTGGAGACATTTTTGATGATCACAGTGAGTGGAGCAGTGGAGCAGTTGGTGGAGGGCTGGGCTTCTGCTAAATAAATGTACAATGTACTGTAAAGTTACCACCAGCCCAGGATGGCAACAGGACTCAGTGCAAAAGCGTTAGCATACTAAAGAAAAGACATAATAATAACAAATTTAATTTGGAGTTCTCATGTAATGTACAAAAGTTTTCCGTGTCTAATTGAATTTTCAAAATAAACTACTCTGATCCTTTTTTTTTTTTGCAGACCATTGTTTATTTAGATACAAAGTGAAGAAAATACTTCCAGTGCTTGTTAATTTGTTAACAGCTTCCTATATTTATTTGGGCACGTAATGGACTCTGTGAAAAGGATCTTGCATAAATTTTCATTTGAGAAGATTTTTTAAAAAATCTTAAATGTGCATAGTAACAGGTGAATTCCCGAGCAATTTTTTTTGAAACGTTGTAATAGATTAAGTTCTTGAAAGAATTTATAAAATTCTCAGAAAAGGCCAAATATGATACTTTTATTATATGTAGGTTAGCAAAAATGAAAAATATGCTAGTCAATATACATACAGAAGTGTACATGCACACATTTTCCCACTAGTCATAAACCTAATGTACTTGTATCTTTTTTACCAAGTGCTTTCTGCGGTTACAGGGATACAGTCCTTATTAATGCATCAAAGACAAAAATCCTCATGAAGGTTTCTGTATCTATGCTACAAATTAGCCAGGTGCAGAACATCCGCTCAATTAATTGTTCAATTTAGCATAGGTTTTGATTTAAAAGGGGCTACAGATATACTGAGAAATTAGAATCTTGAAAGATAAATGGTTGCTGACAAGAAAACAACATAGGACTGGCTAGCAAAACTAATTGATGAGGAAATAAAATACCTATTACACTTTTTTAAGTCTTTGTATATGCAAAGTCAGAAAACACCATAGTAAAAATGATTTTATTTTCCCCACCAGGATTAGATAGGTGATAAAATTTGTGTTTTGTAATCTGAATTTTGCACAAAAACTTATTTTAGTATTTAAGAAATTTGAGCAGGAGAAACATTTTAGGAATTGTTAGGAAAAAGGTGAAGTTACTTATATTCTTAAGTAGTTCCCTGTTGATAATTAGCAATTTCAAGCTAGTCTCTAGAAAATATTATATGAAACGAGCTGGAAGTCAAGTGTATCATTTATACTTAGAGACTTCTTTGGCTAATTAAGTGAGACAATTTTCCTATGTTTGGTGTATAACTGTGAAACTTTTACCCACATTAAATTTCAAATTTCAAAAAGTCCTTTATTTGGAAAATAGGTGTTAGGTTACAGTGACTATCATCAGTCATGCAGGATGATGTTAATTCAGTATTGGAGACTGACTATATGTGTGGTACATTGCTTTTAGCTTACTGAAGGAAGATTGAAATTTTCGAGCTAGATTTTGTACTGGATTCTGTGATCTCTGGGTTGTAGTTGGTTTAATCATTTCTTATTAGGTACATGACTTGGTTACTTTCGGATTTTGTATCAAAATGTAAGTTTTAACTACGGTGCTGTATTTATAAATTTATATCACTAAATATAATTACAAGGAAATATAATGGTAGGCATATATTAATGCGAGTTTAAATAAAGAGCTCTCCAAATTTAACTCCACTTCTTTTTTTTTCCAGACAAGGTCTACAGAGATTTTGGAGTATTCTTCAGATAGTGAAAGAGAAGATGGTTCAAAGAATGTTTTGTTTACTGATTCAGAAACCTCTCAGAAATATCATAAGGATTTTGGGTCAGATGAAGGACAGGTTGTGGTGAAACCTGCAGAAGACAGTTTGTATACATCCCACAAACAGGCAAAGTTTCCCAGAACCCCAGAAAAGTCAACAAAAAAGAAGAAACTTCTAAGGTAAATTATATCTTTCTAAGGAGTATCTTTTTCTTTAAATACCCAAATACCTGAAATGTTTATTTAAAAGTGATTATTAACTTCGTAAGGAAAATGGATAGAGTGAAAGTGTAATTACACTATCAGATGGAAGGTCTAAGTTCTAGAGATGATTATAAACTTGTTCATGCAAGTTGGCATTCACTGTTACAATGATAACCAATTTGCATAACTGCTGTCCTTAATGAAATGTGAGTGTTTGAGTTTACCAGATTTTATTGAGCATCAATGTTCAAGGTGCAAATTAGGAAATTAGGACACATATGTGACTTTAACTATTTCAAGTAATTTATAATATACAAGAGTGACAGAAATAAATATAGACTATTTAGATTGCTTTTGTGAGTGTGGTTATGGAAATGGACTGAGAAACTTGAAAATGTAAAGATTTCTGAGAGAGTTAAGACTCATGGGAAAAAAACAGGTGATGTGCACATGGAGAGCCACCTGGGTCCATTTGTGGAGGGTCTGACAGGACAAGTGAGTGACCTGGATATGCCATATAGAGGACATGTGACAACATGTCCTCTTGTATAATTGTTCAAATTAGAGCTAAACAATGAAAATGAGAAGAACTTGTGGACAGTAGTGCCACAAAACCAAAGATAGTATAGAGTTTCAAAAAAAAGGACTATTAGTAGAAAAAAAATGTGATGATGAGCACAGTTTTTGCATCTTTTTATGATATATACTTCAAGAGAAGCCAAGTACAATACTACTAAGGACCCCAGTGGCAGCAGTAGTGTGGGGAAGAGAACCAGGGAACCAAGGCCTGATGAGTGAAGAATACTCAGAGGTAGAACCTGTGCTGTGACTCTTAATGCTAGGAGCAAAGATTCAGGGGATTTGAGGTAAATGGAGTTGCTACTGTCTTGAAAGGGATTCATTATTGAAATATACTCCAGAGAAAAGGTGAGACAGATTCAGGAAATAACAGGGAGTATATTGTGGAGAAAGAAAGTCAATGGTAATTACTCTGTTGGTATCCAGAAATGGATGTAGGGAGGTATAGCTAGGGAGGAGAGGCCCATCTTAGAAAAAGGGAGGATGGGTAAAGTATATGACTGGTTTTACTGGGTATGGATGCAGTGATGGTGAGGCAGTTCATGCTTATTTACTATGTATATTTTAATTTTACAAAATAAGACATAAGTCCTTGTGCCCAGAATGAAGTAGTTATAACTTCTAAAAATAAGGATGGTGACTTTTAGTTATCTCTGAAGAGATCAGAAAGGGAAACCAATGAAAAGGATTTGAATGTCTTTGATGTTGAAGTCAATACCATGCAATTATATAAGTCAGGTTCCTGAGCTTATTGAGGTCTTACTGTGTGAAGAACACTGCTTCATGTCCTGGAGATAAAGCAGCAAACAAGGACAATCGAAGCCCAGTTTGTGTTAGAGAAAAGGCTGATGAGGGACCTAGAAGTAAACATCTACAAGTGATATCAAAAGGTTGATAGACTTTATGGAGAAAAAGCAGAAAAGGGAATAGAGAATGGTCATGAGGTAGAAGAGGGAATTTGAATTTTAAACAAGGGATCAGGTAAACCCCTGAGAAGATGAGCGATTTACTGAGAGGATGGAACTGACCTTTCCTAGAATGAGGCAAAATTGTACAAGGAGTGAGATGTTTTTATTTGGTTTTGTTTGGTGGGAAAAGTAATTTTTCTTTTTAAGGGGACGTCATTTTCTTTTTAAGGGGACGTCAGTGACCAGTCATTTTTAGTATTGTACTTTCTCTATTCTGAAATGATGGCACAAATTCTTTTCAGTTTATATACCAGAGACTGAATCTTACTTATTGCTTTGATTCCATACTGCAAACAAAATGGGTGTTTTTCCACCAGCTTTTCTGTTTGGTATTGAATTCTTTCATATGTACAGATGTATTAGTGGAATGTATAAAAGTTTACATTTTATATCATTAATTCTATTAGTCATAGCAACACTATCATTTTTCAAGTTTAGAAATTTCTACAACTTTATTGATAATGGCTTTATACTCTCTTTTTCTTCAGTTTTATGAAAATAAAATGGACACATTTTTATTTAAGTGTAAGGCGTATAGCATAATGATCTATATTGTTGTAAATGATAATCCCCATAAATTTAGTTAGTATCATTAATCCATATTGATCCAAAAAGATAAAACAAAAATGCTTATTTTCCTTATGAAGGGAACTTTCAGGATCATTTCCATAGCACCTTTCATATATACAGTTTACTAGAGATGTTATACATTATATCCCTTGTACTTGTATATCTTGAAATTTGTAACTTTTCACCTTCCTTGTCTGATTTTCCCACTATCACCTGTTTTATTCATAAATCTTTTCTTTCTTTTCTTTCTGGTTTGTTGTTTAAATTCCACTTGTATGGCTTTCTTTCTGGGCATTCAATTTTGTTCCATTGGCCTATGTGTCTGTTTTTGTTCCAGTACCATGCTTCTTTAATTATTATTTGTAATATATTAATTTGAAGCATTCCATATGGATTTCAGTAAATTTTGCATTATTTCTTTAAAGAATGCCATTAAAATTTTTATTGGAATTGCATTGAATCTGTAGATTGCTTTTAGTTGGATAATTTTGATAATGTTTGTTCTTCCAATCGTTGGGCAGCGGATGTCTTTCCTTTACGTTTTCAATTTTTTTTTTTTAAGCAATGTATTATACTTTTCTTTGTATAAGTCTTTCATTAAGTTTATTCCCAGGTTTTTAATGTTCATGGGTGTAATGGTAAATGTAGTGGTTTTTTAAATTTCTTCTTCTTCTGACTTTTATTTTGCATATAAGAAAGCTACAGATTTTTGTGTGTTGATTTTTGTAACTGGTTTGTTGTAACTGGTTTATTGTTTCAGCTAATTTTTTTGTGCATTTTTTTTGGATTTCTACGTACAATACCATGTCATCTTCATACAATGAATAGTTTTATTTTTTTCTTTCCTTTCATCCTTGACCGGTTCCTATTCTTAATGGAAATTACTTCAGTTTTTTCCCTTTAAGGATGATGTTTGCTATGGGTTTGCCATAAATGGCTTTTATTATATTGCGATATGTTCCTTTTATCCTAAGTCTTTTTAGGACTTTCATTATGAATGGATGCTGAACTTTATCAAATGTTTACATCTATTGGACATGATCATATGGTGTTTGGTTTTCTCTTTGTTGATGTGATCGATTATGTTGATTGTTTTTCATATGTTGAACCATTCCTGTGCCCCTGGGATAAATCCTACATGGTCATGGTGTATTGTCTTTTTTATGCTTTGTTGGATCTGTTTTGCCAGGATTTTATTTAGAATTTTTTGCATCTGTATTCATTAGGGAGATTGGTCTGTAATTTTCCTTATGTGTGTTGTACTTGTTTGGTTTTGGTATTGTTATGTTTGCTTTGTAGAATGTATTTGGCAGTTTTCCTTCTCAACTTTTGGAAAGAGTTTTCGCAATACAGATGTTATTTCATCTTTGAATGTTTGGTAGAACTTGTGCATTTATAGCAGCACTATTTACAATAGCCAGGATTTGGAAAACAACCCAAATGCCCCAAAACTGATGAATGGATGAAAAGGCTGTGGTGTATTTACGCAGTGGAATATTATTCAGCAATCAAAACAGACAAATGTGATGTATATCATGAATGAACCTAGAAGGATACATACTAACAGAAATAAGCCAGAAAGAAAATGACAAAAACCAGATGGTCTCACTTATAGATGGGAAATAGGGAAAACAATAAAAGAGCAAGACAAAGTCAAAACTAACTGAATGACAGCAGAACCAAAGCAAACAGGTAGGTAGGGGTAGGGAGTGAGAGGAAAATCAAGGAAGGGGTGAGCACAAAGAACTATGTGATGTTTCATGGGTGATAGATAAGGTGTTGGCAGAACCCTGGAGAATATAACAATGTAAAAAATATAAATATTAGTTACAAATGAAAGAGAAGAAATTACAACTGACAAAATAGAAATTCAAAGGGTAATTAAAGACTGCTATGAGCATCTTTATGCAAACAAATAAAAAATGGATAAATTCTTAGAATTATACAGCCACCCAAAGGTAAGAAAAGAAGAAATAGAGGATTTAAATGGACTAATCACAAGCAGCAAAATTGAAGCATCCATCAAAATTTTCCCTAAAAACGAGAACCCAGGACCATATGGTTTCAAAAATGAATTCTACCAAACATTTAAGATGAAAAACACCTTTATTACTAAAACTCCCCAAAAACTAAGAAGGAAAACTGCCTAAGACATTCAATGAAGCAAACATACTAATACCAAAACCAAATAGAGCACAAAGAAAGAAAACTATAGGCCAATCTACTAATAAACACATATGCAAAAATTTGAAACAAAGTCCTGGCAAATAAAATACAACAGTGCATAAAAAAGTATTATTCTACATGACCAAGTGGGATTCATTTCAAGGGCACAGGGATGGTTCAACATCCAAAAATCAACCAACATAATCCATCACATCAACAAGAAGAAAGCCAAAAACCATATGGTAATATCAACAGATGCAAAGAAAGGATTGGATAAAGTTCAGCATCCATCCATTCATGATTAAAGTCCTTGAAAAAAACTAATGAAAAGAATATGCCTCAATGTAATAAAAGCCACTTACAGCAAACTCACAGCAAACATCATTCTTAATAGGGAAAAACTAAAATCATTTGAATTAATGATTGAATTAAGATTTGGAATCAGGCAAGGATTGATATACTTTATGTAGAGAACCCCAAAAAATTCACAGAAAAAGAGAAACAATAAACAAGTTCAGTAAGGTAGCTGGCTACAAAATCAAAACACAAACATCTGTAGCCTTTCTATATGCAAAAAATCAGACAGAAGAAGAAGCAATTAAAAAAACCACTCCATTCACTATTGTACCAATGAAAACCATATACCTGGTAATAAAACTAACAAAAGATGTGAAAGAACTATACAAAGAAAACTGTAAAACATTGATAAAAGAAATAGAAGAAGACTTAAAGAAATGGAAAAATGATAAAGAGAGAACAGAGGTGCCACACTCCAACATTTCAAATTATATTACAAAGCCATACCATTTAAAACAGCATGGTACTGGAACAAAAGTAGACACACATACTGATGGAACAGAATTGAATGCCACACGTTTGGTCAACTAATTTTTGGCAGTGCAGAAACCATACAGTGGGACAAGGATAGTCTCTTCAATAAATGGTGCTGGGAAAACTGAACCATTACATGCTAAAAAAATGAAATTAGAATACTTCCTCACACCAAGCACAAAAATAAACTCAAAATGGATAAAAGACTTGGATGTAAAAGCTGAATCCATGAACTGCATAGAGGAAAATATGAGCAAAAAGTCCAAGACTTGCACTTTAGGAACCTCTTTCAGAATACATCTACAGATGTTAAAAAAATGATGGAAAGCATAAGTAGCTAGGATACACCAAATTAAAAAGTTTCTGTACAGCAAAAGAGACAGTAATCAAAACAAAAAGAAACCCAACTAAAAGGGAAAAATCCTTTCCTTATACATAAGTGATAAGGATCTGATAACAAAGATCACAAAGAACTCAACACAACTTAACAAAAACAGTATTAAAAGTCCTCTCAAAAAATGGAGAGTAGATCTACAAAGACACTTCTCCAAAGAGGAAATACAAATGGCCAATAGGCATGTGAAAAAATGTTCATCACTGATAGACCTCCTCTACCCTTCCTACTTCCTCCCCTACCTCCTCTCTTTCTTCTTCCTCATTCCTCTTCTGTTTTTTTTTTTTTCTGATAGTTTTATGTTTTCAGGTCTTAGATTTTAATCTGTAATCCATTTTTAGATAACTTTTTTTTAGTGGTGTAAGATACAGTTTTATTCTGTTCCTTGTGAATACCCAGTTTCCCCAGTATCTGTTATTAGGAAAACTGTCTTTCATCTGTTGAGTATTCTTTGCCTCCTTGTCAGACATTATTTGAACACACACACATTTTTTTTTGAGCTCTGTTCCATTGGTCTATGTATCATTTTAAAAAAAAATATTAGTGCCATTTTTAAAAAATCTATTGCCTTATATCTTCATCAGGAAATAGAATATACCTCTGACTTTCACCAGAAAATAGAATACCTCTGACTTAGGATTATTTTTTTCTACAGTTGTAAAAAATACTGTTGAAGTCTTGAAGGGAATTATGTTGAACACTACGGGTGACTTTGGGTAGTATGGACATTTTAATTTCATCTATTTGTGTCATCTTCTGTTTATTTCAGCGTGATTTTATATGGGATAAATCCTGAAACTCTTGCCAAAAGGGTAAACCTAATCAACTAAGTCAAAGTTGCAAAATACAAAATCAACATAAAAAAACAGTAGTGAATCTAGCACTAACAAGGTATTTGGAAAATAAATGAAATGATTCCTTTTAGAGTAGCATCAAAAAGCAGTAAAATACTTAAAAATGTAAAGTTTGATGAAATCATTCAACATTAGATAGTATAAGACACTGGTGAAAGAACTCTGACTATCCCAACTCTGACTATGGTCAGTTTGATGTATGTAAATAGGAGTATAAGTCTGGACTTCACTTGTGCTAGATGTGAAATTGCAGGTTTCAATGTCCAAGTGTTTTCTTAAATCCTGAGCTGGGTCAGTTTGCAGAAGTTTCAAAATAGAATCCAGTCTGAGGCCTGAATCTGCTAAGATTGGAACCCATGAACTCTTAGAATGGAATTAATAGAGGGAAGCAGTTTTCAGTTTCAGTATTTAGTGAATGACTGTGGGAGATGAGTTAGTGAAGTGAGATAACTGACACTATTTAGAGGAGAGGACTTCAAGTAATGGGGAGGTTGAGGTATTGAAGCCTGGTTGACTCTCAGTTTAATAAGAATGGCAGTCCGAAGCACAAAGGTAACATCCAAGGGGTTACTGGGGCAGCATGGGTGGAGCCATTCTTGAATGTGAATGAGTTGTGCTCTCTTCTTCCATGCATAAGAGAGGGTGTCACATGGACTGGAAGTCATAATGAAGAGAAAGACTGTCTTCCCAGTCCTCCATGCACATAGGGTCAAAGGAAGAGAAGAAAAGATAGCTGCTGTTTTAGGTCATTGCCAGGGAACCCCAGGGAGGAATCAAGGAGGTATAGGGAATAGCCAGAGTATTTGAGAACACTGGGGTTTTGCTAATCAGCAATTCTACTCCAGTAACATGTGATTGCATCCTTGATTTCTAAGTGATAAATAAAGGATATATGTTTAATGGTCATTCCTTTAAAGTTACTGTATTTATGTAGTAAAAATAATAAGGTTAGTATATTTGGAGCTGTCAGTCTGAGGCATTTAAAATGATAGAATTTCTTCCTTTTTCTTTTCTTTGTTTTTTAAACTGATAGAGTATCTACTGACAGTATGAACCAGCTTTGTAGAACTAAATAAATAATCCCATGATTTCCCATGATGGCAATTTGCTGACCTCATTCTGAAGCAGTAAAAAAAGGTAGCATACATTAGCTTACGGATTGTTTGGTAATGAGAGTATGCTGGTTTCAGAGAGTTAAAAAGTCTCTTGGTCGTCCAAAAGCAGATTCTGAGCATGACAGAGCAATAAGAGAGAAAGCTGAAGAGTCTTTGAAAATTATGGGTCTTTGCTACTGTCTCTGCATTCTTTATCTTTATCCTGAGAGGAAGCTTTTGTCACCCACTCCTGCCTGTCACCAACCAAAACTTCATGCTCAGCCTATCATATGCATAGCCCAGTAAGAGATTGCATCAGCGTGGGAGGAGGAGCTGTGCTCAGTACCAGCCTCACCTACAGCACCAAAAGCAAATAAATGGGTAAAAGTAAAAACAGAAAAGTGGCTATGTAAGTCTTCTGGGGAACAGTGTACCATAGTGAGAGAGAAAAAAATCTCCAGAACCAAATCAGAAAGACATGGAGAACTTTCCTTTCTGTGAGATACAGATTCAAAATTTCCATGATAAAGAATTTCAAAGAAATGGGAAAGTGTAGAGGAGAGGAAATTCAGAAAAGCAAATGGCTATCGTGAAAAATAAAGTCAGTGAACAGAAGATTGAAATTGAAACTTTAAGTAAAGAACAGAGCTGCAGGCAGGGTGTGAAAAAACAACAAACAGTTTATCAGATATACTGTAGAAAGCTTTGGAAATAGAATAGGCCAAATGGAAGACTGAATCAGTGATCTTCAAGATATGAATGAAAGAAAGAACTCAGGTGGTAAAAGAGAGAATTTCAAGACAAAATGAAGACACATTAAGATAATTATCTGGTCCTATGAGGAAAACCAATATAATAATAAAAGGAATCTCAAAGTGAAAGATAGAGAAAAAGAGAGAAACAAAGAAGATATTTAAAGAAATAATGGTGGGAAACTTCTGAAACCTGGAGAAGGAACTAAATATACAAATACAGGAAGTTAAAGAACACTACACAACCTAAATGAAATGAGACCTATAATAATATGTATACTAGTGAAAATACCAAAAATTTAAGTAAAAGAACATAGGAGGTGATGGGGAAGAAGCAAATAACTTATCAGGGCAAAATTATACTTCTCTGAAGAAATACTATAGGCAAGAAGAGAATGAAATGAAATATTTAGAATATGAAAAGACAACTTTGCTAGTGAAGAATGCTCTATCTTGCAAAACTTTCCTTTAGATATGAGGGGGAATAAAGGCCTTCTCAGGGAAACAAATTCTAAAGAAGTGGCAACCAGTAGACACAACCCCCATCCCGTGCCCTGACTCCCTGAGGAATTATGAAAAGGAGCATAACTTAATCTTAAATGAAGACAGGAACAAAACAAACACAGATATCTGAAGAAGGAAATTAATAGAACCACAAAATTAGGGGCAAAGTGAGAGTAACAACCCCTTTTCACATGTATGGTATGCAAGCATATACGTGCATTGAGTGGAGTGTCTTTAGTTTTAATGATTGTTTCTTTCCCTGTGTAGAAAGGTTTTTTTGTTTGATGAATGACTTTCGTTTGTAGTTGCTTTTGTTTCCCTTCCTATTAGAGAAAAATCTCCCTAAAATCACTGAAGCTAATGCCATGGAGTGTTCTTCTATTAATTTTATGATTTCACATTTTACATTTAAGTCTGTTACCCATTTGAGTTAAGTTTTGTATGGGGCACACATTTTTTTTTTTTTTTGCATGTTTTGCCATCCAGTTTTCCAACCTTTTGTTAAAGAGATTTTCTGTTCTCTAGTATATACTCTTGACTCCTTAGTAATAGATTAACTGACTGTGAAAGTGTAGATGGGCTCTCAATTCTAGTTCATTGGTCTTAGTCTATTTTAGTTCTGATACCATCTCTTTTCATTATTAAATCTGAGTGTGATATTTTCATTCTTCTCCTGTTTGTCATAGGCTATTTGTGGTCATTGTGGTTCCATATAAAATTCTGTTTCATGAGTCATTATTGCTTTGAGTAGGATGGCCATTTAACATTATTTTTTTCCTCTCTATTAGCAGAAGATATCTTTCTGTTTCTTTGTGTCTCTACTGCTTCTCAACAAAATTTCAGGAGCTTTACTATACAGGTCCTTCACTTCTGTTAAGTTTATTCCAAGGTATTTAATATTTTTGATGAGATCATGAATCAAATTATTGATTTCTTTCTCTTCTAGTTTGTTATTTTCAATAGGGATGTAAATGATTTTTCTATGTTAATTTTGCAACCTGCTACTTTACTGATTTATTTTTTCTAGTAGATTTTGTTTTGTTTTGTTATGTTTTGTTTTGTTTTAGTTGAGTCATTATAGTTAGCTGGGTATATTTTGTCACCAGCAAATAGTGATAGTTTTACTACTTTCTCAGATTGAAATTCTAGTATATATTTCTCTTGCCTGATTGCTCTAGTTAGAACTGGCTTGGAGAACAGTGGTGAACCCTCTTTTTGTACTTGACCCTAGAGGAAAAGTATTGTTTTTCACCATTAAGTATGAAGTCAGTTGTGGGTTTATCATATATGGCATTTGCTATATTCAGGTGTTTTTTAACCCCTATTTTAAAGGGATTTTAGTCATATGTTAATATTGTATCTTATAGTGCTTTAACTGTTGATATGATTATGTGATTTTTTTATCTCTATTGATACGGTGAATTACATTCAACAATTTTCAGATATTGAATCATCCTTGCATTGTTGGAATAAATCCTATTTGGTCATGATAAATGATCCTTTTAATGCATAAGATGTCTGTCTGTCCACCCATCCATCCATCCGTCCATGTCTGTCTGTCTATCTCTATCTCTCTAATCTATCTAGTCTTCTTCCATATATATATATTATATATATATATGTTTTCTGTGTATATATATCTATATCTTCTGTGTATATATATTTTCTATCTATTCATCTCTGTGTGTTTGTATGTATCTTTCTGATTCTGTCTTGGAATGTTCAGTATTTCTAAGAATTATTCAGTTAGCTGAAGGCTAACATTGATAATAGTTTATTTCTTTGTTTTTCAGAAATACATGTTTTCACATTATCTTTGTTTCTGGTTCTATTATTACAGTTTTATCCTTTTTTCTTTTTGAGTTTAGCTAGAGGCTTGTCTGTATTTTTTCAAAGAACTAATTTCACATTGTTTTGGTCATTTGGATTATTTTCATTTCAATTTCCTTTTTGATTATTCCCATTTTTATTGTTTCCTTCTACTGGATTTTGGGTTCTCTCTCTCTCTCTCTCTCTCTCTCTCTCTCTCTCTCTCTCTCTCTTTCTTTTACAATTCTTTAAAGTGAATTCTAAGATTTTTCATTCATTTCACATCTGTTTCTGATGTGAACCTCTATTGCTATACAGTTCTCTCTTAGTATTGCCAGGTAATTTTTAATTTTTTTCTTTGATCTCATTATGTCGGTGGTGATTTAGTTTTTTGTTCATTAGTCTTCACATATTAAAGGTTAGTCTTTTCATTGTATGCTTGATTTCTAGTGCTTCCACTGTGATCAGCAAAGGTACTTTATATAATTTCAGTCTTCATTAGATTTTAAAAAACTGGCTTTATCACTCTACCATGGTCTATGCTGGAGAAAGATCCATATGCATGTAAGAGAAATGTGTTATTACCTATTTTGAGGTATAGTGCTCTGTCAGTGTTGATATTAAGTTTAGGTAGTCTACAATTTCTCATGGAAAGGCCTTTCCAGAATGTTTTTCTTGGGAGACTATTATCTACTTGTTGCCTCTCTGTCTGATCTATCCATTTGTGAGAATGGGGTATTAAAATCCCCTATTACTATTGTGTTACTGACAATGTCTTATCAGAGTTGTTTATATACCTTTATGTTTCTTTTTTGGTCCATATATAGTTGAAGATTGTGATGTCTTTGTGATGTTGATCCTGTAATTATTATTTAATGTCTGTCTCTGTCTCTTGTTACCTTTTTCAGTTGAAGGTCTATTTTATCCACTCTACCTGTGACTATCCCTGCCTTTTGGGGATCCCATTTGATTTTAAGAGTGTTTACTAATCACTCTTACTAATTACTAATCTTAGTGTTTACTAAGAGTGTTTACTAATCACAGTGTTACTTTGAGTCTGTATTATCCTTTGATATCAAATTGGTCTCCTGGGGAAAACAAAAAGGTGGGGTTTGTTTTCTTTTCCAACTATCTACTTTGTGCATTTTGATTGTGAATTCAGTCCATTTATATTTAACTACTACCAATTTGTCTTTAGTTTTCTGGTTCTGTATATTTATTTGTTCAGGGTGTGTGTGTGTGTGCACGTGTGTGTGTATTTGATTAAATTGGAGTTCTCCTTTGAACATTTCTTTTTAAATATTTGAAAACTCTATCAGCTTCTGTTTTTTTCTGGAAAGACTTTGATTTCTCCATACTGTCGTATGGAGTCATGTAGAACATAGTATACATTACTGGAAGATTTTGTGATTAAATATTTTGAATACTTCCATCCATTTTCCCTTGCCCACAGGATTTAGTCAGAGAAGTTTGATTTAACCTCTATAGGAATACCTTTATAGATCTATACCTATATACCTATAGTTTTCTTCTGGTTACTTTCACCAGTCTTTGTCTTGAACTACTTGTTATTTCATGATGTTGGGTGGAAGCATAGGTGTTGTCATATTTATATAACCAATTCTTTCAGTTTCATGTACTTGTATATTTAGCTCCTTCTCTATATTTGTGACGTTGCCCCCTATTATGTCATTTAATAAGTTCTTTAATTTTATTTGAGACTTTGATTTTTATTTTATAGTTATTAATTTTAATTCTTATCTGATTTTTTCCCCCAATTATGTTGCTCCTTTTTGACGAACTACTCAGAGTTCTCATGCTTTACTTTTCTACACATTTGTTTGAATTTCTTTATTTTGACATATGAACTCTGTATCTTACTGGAAGTAAAAGAATTCTCTGTGGTTGGAGTTTGGACAATTGGTTTTCCTTGTGATATATTCCTTTTGGTCTCAAGATGCCTTTTATTGTATTTTCATATTTCCCTATTTTTTTCAAGTTTCTGTATCTGTTAACTTCAAGATTTGTATTACTGCTACTTTTCCAGCAGGTTGCACTGTGCTATTACTTGATTAGGTCTGGAGACCTAATTTTGAAGCCGAGTAGTCACGTGGAGGAGGAGGGACTGAAAGTATCCAGTTGCTGGTTCAAATGGGTGGGGTGTGGGGTGAAGGGGGTCTACTAATGTTTGTCTATGGCACCTCTTATATCCCTGCTCTCAGGTGTATGAACTCGGATCTCTGCAATGTGTGCTTGACAGGGTCTCTAGCAGTGCCACATTGTAGGGGAAGAGATATGCTGCCCATCCACTAACCTTGTTCTTTTCACAAGGACATAACCACTGTCTGTTGGTCATACTGGGGTGTTTTAGTCTTCTACTACTTACATATGTTCTGTCTGTTTTCAGAGATGATAGTAATTGTCTAATGTGTTTATTTTGGTGTTGCTTTATTTTGTGGGTATGTATTGATGAGTGTTAAATCTTCCTGGTATGTTGTTGCCTGAAAAATTATATAGCGTCCATCTATATGTCTTGCTACCTTTTGTAGTTGGAATTTTTTTATCTGATATAATTATGGCTGCCCTGCCTTCTTTTGGATGCCCTTTGTTTGTAGAATTGTTTTCCCACCCTTTACTTTGATCTATGTTTATCTCTAAAACTTGGTATGTTTTGTGGCAGTAGCAGAAGATTGTATTCTGTTTCCTAATTCAACTTTCTGCCCTTTATTTTTATTGGTGAGTTTAGTCCATTAACATTTGCGGTCATTATTGATGAGTGGAAATGTGTTACTGCCATTTTTCTATCACTTTTTGATTCTCTTTAATTCCTTTTTCAGTTCTTCATTTTCATTTCTTTGTTTTCGATGCTAAGACATTTTGTCTTTATAGTATAGTTGTAGTGAATTCCCAAAGATTTTGGGAAAGTACTTATTTTTCTTCATTTAGGAAGGAGGTGTTTGTAGGCTAGAGTATTCTTTTTTTTAAAATTTGAATGGGAAGAAAACGAGTTACAGATAGGTATACGTAATACCATGATTACAAAGTTATAAACTATGAAAAATAATATATTATTTACTCATATGTGTGAATTAAAAGTTTTAAATACCACAGGAATGATAAACATCAAATCCAGTGTACTGATTATTATTTCTGGGAATGTATAATGGGGAATAGGATAGAAGAGATATCTACAAAGAATGTCAACTACAGAGAATGTATAACTAATGACTGATTTTTAAATTTTTTTTAAATTTTGTGTATATATATATTTATATATATTACATTATTGTGTACTCCAAGGGTTTTCCTATTTCCCTAATAAGTGTTACTCATCCTGCTCTTTTGTGTCCTCAGCCTCCCCTGCCTCTTCCCCCTCCTCCTCTCTAGCTCCATCATTCAGCCAAGTTGGTTGTTTCTAATTTTTCTTATTCATTTGTTTGTTTTTCCCTATATCTGACATATAAGTGAGACATCCTGTATTTCTTGTTTTCTTTTTGGTTTATTTCTGCTAATATGAGCCCTTCTACTTCCCTCCATGTTGCTACAAATGACATATGCTTATCCTCCTAGATTGATGCATATTATTCCATCATGTACATATGCCACATTTTTTTTCAGCCATTTATTGACTTTGGGCCATTTGGTTTGTTTCTATATCTTGGCATTGTAAACAGAGCTGCGGTAAACATGCACATACAGGTGTCCTTTTTAATTAGTGTTTTCATGTCCTCTGGGTAAATTCCCAGTAGTGGGATTGTTGGGTCCTCCACACAATCTTCCACAGTGGCTCGACCAGTTTGCACTCCCACCAGCAGGGAATGAGTATTCCTTTTTTTCTCTACATCCTTGCCAACATTTGTTGTTGCCTGTTTTTTTTTTTTTTTTTTAAATATGGGCCATTCTTACTGGTGTAAGATGGTACCTCAGTGTGATTTTAATTTGCATTTCCCTGATTATTAGTGATGTGGAACATTCTTTTATGTGCCTATTAGCCATCTGTGTTTCCCCTTTTGTTAAGTGTCTTTAGTTTTTCTCTCCTTTTTTTTTTTTTTTTGAGACTAGGTCTTGCTATTTTTGCCTGTGGAACCGCAGGCTCATATTGCCCCGGGTACCACAGACTCAAGCAATCCCTAGCCTCAGCTTCCCAGGTAGCTGGGGTTTCAGGCACGCACCACCATGCCCAGCCATATTTTTTTGGAACTAGGTCTCACTACGTGCCCCAGGTGGAACTCGAACCCAGATCCCGACCCTGGCCGCGGCTTCCTAGGCTGCCACTTAAAGGCACATGCCACCATGTCTGGCCTTCTTATCTGGACTTTTTGCTTTGTTTTTGTTGAGTTGTATGAGCTCTTTATGGATCTTTGTTATCAGACAGACCCTTATCATTTGTTTGGAGGGCAAAAATTTTCTCCTAGTAGGTTGGGTTTCTTTTTGTTTTGTTTATTGTTTCTTTTGCTGTACAGAAGCTTTTTAGTTTGATGTAGTCCCAGCTTTTTGTTTTCCTTTTTTTTTTTTTTTTGCCAGCTGTAGTTGTTTCCAGAAATGGATTTCTGAAATGTAATTCATGGAGTGTTTTACCTGGGTTTTCCTCTATGTATTTTGTGGTTTCAGGTATAACATCCAAGTCTTTATTCATTTTGAGTTGATTTTTATGCAAGATCTGAGTGTGTTATCTTGGTTTAATTTTTTTGCAAGTCCTGGTCAAGTTTTCCCAGCACCGTTTACTGAAGAGGCTGTCCTTGTTCCAGTGTATGTTTTTTACCTCTTTGTTGAAGATTAGTTGACAATGTATATGTGACTTTATTTCTGGGTACTTGATTCTGATCCATTAGTCTGTCTGTTTTTGTAGCAGTACCATACTGTTTTAATTATTATGACTTTGTAATATAGTTTGAAGTCTGGGATTGTAATGTTTCAATTCTCTCTTCTGTTTGTCAAGAGGGTTTTGGCTATTTGGGGTCTTTTGTTGTTCCATATGAATTTAAGTAATTTTTGTTCTATCTCTTTTAAAATATGTCATTGGGATCTTTATTGGAATTGCATTGAATCTGTAGATTGCCTTTGGTAATATGGCTGGTAATATGGCCATTTGATAATGTTGATTCTTCCAATCCATAAAAAGGAATGCCTTTCCATTTTTTAACAACATCTTCTATTTCTTTTAAGAATGTTTGTTAGATTTCTTTGTATAGATCTTTGGCTTCTTTTGTTTAGTTTATTCCCAAGTATTCAATTTTCTTTGGTGTGATGGTAAATGGTTTTGTTTTTAATTTCTGCTTCTTCTGATTGATTCTTTGCATATTTGAATGCTGTTGATTTTTGTGTGCTGATTCTATATCTGGCTACCTTACTGAATTGATTTATTATTTCAATTAGCTTTCTGTCATTTTTTTTTTTTTTTGGTTCTCTACATAGTATCATATCATCTGATAATGATAGCTTTCTTTCTTCTCTTCCTATTTGAATTTCTTTTATGTCTTTCTCTTATTGACCTAGGTAGGACTTCCAGAACTGTGTTGAGAAGGAGTGGAGAGAGTGGGCATCTTTGCCTAGTTCCAAATTAATTGAAATGATTTCAGTTTTTCCCCTTTGAGGATGTGGGTTTGTCAGCCATAGCTTTTATTATGTTGAGGTATGTTCCTTTTATACCAATTTCTTCGAGGGCTTTCATCATGAAAGGGTGCTGAACTTTATTGAATGCTTTTTCTTCATCTATTGATATGATCATATGGTTTTTGTTTTTCTCTTTGTTGATGTGATGCATTATGTTGATTGATTTTCAGATGTTGAACCATCCCTGTGTCCCTGAGATGAATCCCACCTGGTCATGATGGATAATCCTTTTTCTGCACTGTTGGATTCAGTTTGCCAGAATTTTGTTTAGAAGTTTTGCATCTGTGTTCATTAGGGAGATTGGTCTATAGTTCTTTCTTTGCACTCTTTGTTTGATTTTGGAATTATTGTAATGTTTGCTTCATGGAACATACTTGGTAGCTTTCCTTTCTCAAGTTTTTGAAAGAGTTTTAATAGTATAGGTGTTTTTCCTCTTTGAATACTTGGTAGAATTCATTTGTGAAGCCATCTGGACCTGGGCTCTTATTTTTAGGGAGAGTTCTGATGACTGCCTCAATTTCATTGCTTGTGATTGACCTGTTTAAGTTCTCTATTTCTTCTTTGTTCAATTTTGGATGGCTGTATTTTTCTAGGAATTTGTTCATCTCTTCCAGGTTGTTGTATTTGTGTATAGATGTTTGTAGTAGTCTCTAATTATCTTTCAGTTTTCTGCTGTCTCTGTTATAATATCTTCCTTTTTGTTTATGATCCTGTTTGAGTTTTCTCTCTTCTTTGTAATCCTTGCAAGGGGTTTATCAATTTTATTTATTTTTTGCAAAGAACCAGTTTTTGGTTTTGTTTATCTTCTTGATGGTCTTTTGGTTTTCATTTCATTTATCTGTGCTTTTATTTTTGTTATTGCCTGTTTTCTGCTGGGTTTTGGATTTTTTGATTGCTCTTTTTCTAGGTCCTGAAATTGGGAGGTTAGAGTATTTCTTTGGACTGTTCAGTTCTTTTCATTTGGGCCTGTATTGGTATGAACTTTCCTCTTAATACTGCTTTTGCTGCATCCCACACATTTATTTCCTCTTTTACCCAGTGATCTTCCAAAAGGCTGTATTTCAGTCTCCGTGTAGTGTTCAGTCTCCTTATTTTCTTTTCATTGTTATTTCTTGTTTGATGTCTTTATGATCAGAGAAAAAGGTTGGTATTATTTAATCTTTGTATATTTATTCAGGTTTTCTTGTGACCCAATATATGGTCAGTTTTTGAGACTGAGTCCCGTGTATTTGAAAAGGAAGTGTATTCTTTTCCTTGGGGGTGCAGTGTCCTGTATATATCTGTTAGGTCCATTTGGTCTAGATCTTCCGTTAAAGCTTTTGTGTCTTTGTGTAGTTTCTGTCTTGTTGATCTGCCTTTTGGTGAGAGTGGTGTGTTAAAGTCTCCTACTTTGTACGTATTCTCATCAATATTTGTTCTCAGTTCTGCTAGTAGTTGTTTTATGACTTTTGGTGCTTCCTCATTAGATATGTATATGTTGATTATTGTTATGACTTTTTGGTGGATTGACCCTTTAACCATTAGGTAGTTGCCGTTTATGTTTTGTCACTTTTCTTAATTTGAAGTCTGCTCAATCTGATATAAGAATGGATACCCCTGCTTTTTTGTGGGGGTCATTTGCTTGTAATGTAGTTTTCTAGCCCTGTACCTTAAGTCTGTGCTTATCCTTAGAGAGCAGATGTGTTTCTTGGAGGCAGCAGAATGTTGGGTTCTTTTTCTGATCCAGCCTGCAACTCTGTGTCTTTTGATTGCTGAGTTTAGATCATTAACATTTAGAGTGATTATTGATGGTAGAGATTCTACCGTGGTTTTCTGGTGGTCATTTTGGCATTTTGATTTGGTTTCTTATTTTGTTTGTTCTTTTTTGTTTTTGTTTTTGTTTTCATGTTTTTATATGATCTTACTAGTCGTGTGATCTTGAGCATTTTTCCTCTTTGTACTTACCTCCTCATTTACAAAACAGGGGCAACACAAACACCTACCTGACAGAGGATTAATATAGTACATGAGATCATATCTAAGAAATGTTTTTTAGACTAAAATACAGACAGTGTGCTTCTTTTTCCCAATCACTTGAATTCTTCTTTTTCTTATTTTATAGTTATTTGGCTTTGTTTTGGGTGGCAGGCATTGTTTTACAGACATACTATAAACATTTTACATTTTTCTTAGATGCATTCAGTGATAGCTTTGCTAGTTTGCAATCATTTCCCCTTTATAATTGAGATAAGTGTCCTTTCTAATTGTTTCCTCATTTAAAAATTGTGTTTTTTTAAATCATGGTTTTCTTTTTTTTTTAAAATAATAAATAAATAATTTATTTATATATAAATTTCACATCTTTGTAATCCCCCCAGGGATTCACCCCCCCCCCACCTTCCCTGACCATTCCCCCTCTGTCCCACTCGTTCTTATGTCTTTGATCTTGAAGCCTCTTGCAAAATTTCTTGGAGTGGGTGTTTAGTGGTAGCAAATTGCTTGCGACTTTGCTTTTCAGAGAAGTTTCTAATGTTTCCTTCATATAGGAAGGATAGCTTTGCAGGGTAGAATATTCTTGGCTGGCACTTTTTTCCTTGTAGATTTTTGTAGATGTGACTCCATTCTCTTCTTGCCTGGAGTGTCTCTTCGGAGAAATCTGAGTTCAACCTAATGGATTTTCCTTTGTAGGTTATCTGTTTTTTTTCTCTAGTCATTCTCATTATTTTTTCCTTATCTTGGGTTCTTGAAAGTTTTACTATGATATGTCTCTCTGTGACTTTTCTTTCATTAAAATAGTTTGGTGTCCTTTTTGCTTCCTTTATGTCTATTTTTATTTCTTCAGATTTGGGAAGTTATCCTCTATTGTTATATTAAAAAACCTTTCCGTACCCATGACTCTCTCCTCTCCATCTGGGATTCCTATCACTCTTATGTTTCTTTTCTTTAAGTAATCTGACATATATCTGAGCTTTTCTTCAGTCTTCCTACTTTGTTTCTCTATTTTTCTTCATCCTCTCTATTTCTGTATCCTCAAGTCTGCTGGTTCATTCTCTGTTTTATCTAATCTGCTTCCTTGGCTATTCCCTACATTTTATAACTCTTAAATCCTGGATCTCCTTCAATTTCATTTTTTGGGATTAATTTTCATTCTTTAATTCCTTGATTAGGTTATACATACTGATTCTCTCTCTTTTTTTTTGTATTTTTCTACTTCTTCCCTTTGTGCATTAAATTCTTCTATCATTCTGTTGTCCTTTTTTCCTGATTCTTCTCTTACCTGTTGGATTGCTTCAGTCATGTTGATTTTGAAATCTTTGTCTGAGATACACATCATTTTTTCAGTGTCTTCCTTGTGTTCTGGAGATTGTCTTTTCTTTGGTGGTGATGGATTATTTCCTTTAGGGCTTGCTTGCATGTCTACAGTTTTTCTCCTTACTGTGGTTTGCTTTCTGACTTGTTCTACATATTGAGAATCCATGGCTCTGGTGTTGGTCAGCATGTTGATAGTAATGATTTAGATTGCGAGTAGCTCTGTAGTTAGTTTGCTAATTGTACTGGTGCTGCAATAGCAGCTCTGGTGACTTACGGCATCACACCTGGTGGGGGAGGTGCAGGCAGATTCCCTCAGGACTCTGGGTGAAAGGGGGTTATTCTCCTGTTCTGTCTGTGGCGATGATACAGGCTAAGTATTCTTGCTTTGCATTTTTGTGTTGGAACTTTTTGAATGTCATTGCTCTTCAGAGATGCCTGATGTTAATCTTACCATTTTCTTTAACAGGTTATCTATTTCTCCCCACTCATCATTTTCTGCTTCTTTTTAAATCTTGGTCTTGTGGAAGCTTTGCCATTCCTTGTCTTGCTGTAGATTTCCTTGTATTAAGGTAGTTTTGTCCTTTTAGCTTCCCGTATATTTTCATTTTCTTTTTCAATATTGGGTAGTTTACCTCTATTTTTTCTTTTCTTTTCTTTTTTTTTTTTTTTTTTGAGACTAGGTCTCACTGTTTTTGCCCATGGAACCGCAGGCTCTCGTTGCCCGGGGTACCACCGACTCAAGCAATCCCCAGCCTCAGCTTCCCAGGTAGCTGGGATTACCGGTGCGCACCACCATGCCCAACTATTTTTTTTGGAACTAGGTCTCGCTACGGGCCCCAGGTGGGATTCGAACCACGATCCCTAGCCCCGGCCTCTTCATAGGCTGAAGCTTACAGGCACGAGCTACCGTGCCCGGCCCTACCTCTATTTTTTTCTTTGAAAAGCTTTTCAGTTCCCTTCTCTTTTTTCTCCTACTGGGATTCCTATGTAACACTTATATTTCCTTTCCTCATTAAGTCAAATAATTCATGAACTGCCTTTTCATTTTTCCCCTTAGTCTCTTTCTTTATTTAAATTATTATTTTTTTCTTATATTGCTATATTCCCCATATTTCTCTGACCACCATATCACCCGTGACCCATCACCATATTTGTTTCCCTCTTTCTTGATTCTTTTTGTATCTGTATTTTTGAGGTTACCAGGTCATTGTTCTTTCCTAAAATTTTTGCCTTCTCATTTCAGTTTTTGAATCTTGCATTTCCTTTATTTTCTTATTTAAAAGTTTCAATTTTGATTTTCTGTCATTTATGCTTCTCGTTTACTTTTCTCCTTTTCTGTGTGTTCACTTATATCTTTGATTTTTTTTCTCCAAGTTTTGTTTGTGAGGTTTAAATTCTTTGACTTTCTTAATTATGGCAATTTGAATTCTTCATCTAACAAGAAGAAAAATTTCACTGTGTCAATTTTCTTGTGTTCTGGAGACTGGTTTTCTTTCTGTGGTGTATTGCTTTCCAGAGGTCTTATGTGATCATTTTTGCTTTTCTGTCTTCCCACTGTTTGCTCTCAGATCTTTTCCAGGCATATGTGGTGTGGGATGGTGTCCTGGTTGCTGGGTTGTTGGGTGGGAACTCCTAAGGCTCCTACTTAGGGTTGAGTCCTTCACTTGGATTGATTCCTTCAGTCTTCTTGGACCAGTGACCAGGATTTCTAGTCACTCTTACACTTTGTGCATTGTTCAGAAAGATTAACAGGTTGCTGGGGCTGATGTTTTTGAATCCCTGTGGCTTGACCTAGCTTGGGTCATTCAGACTCCTGGTACTGGTGGGTAGGATTTCCAGGAACTTTTAACTGGGGCATGTGTGGTCTGAGAGAGTGGCCAGGCTGCTGGGGTTGGTGGGTGAGAACCCCTTGGCTGCCACCTAGACTTGGGATCTCTAGACTCCTTTCCTGTTTTATTTGAGTTCCCTAAGTATTGCCAGAACTGTTGCATAAATAATCCCCCCTGTGTAATGCTTCATAGTTCTGTTGATTCCTTCAAGGTTTTTTTTTCTTTTTCTTTTTCTTGAGCACTTGTGATGTGTTCTATCTCCTTGCTTTTAATTTTTTATGTGCTTTAATGGAAATAGATTTTCAGACTTATGTCTTTACTGCTTTGGAATAATTTGAGGACTAGTACTGGCAGTGGGAGGGAGGGAGAGAGGGAGGGAGAAAGGGAAGGAAGGAAGAAAGGAAAGGGAGGGAGGGAAGGAGGGGACTCTGTTAGTAGGGCACCAAGTTAGTAGGGCACCAAATAATCATGTCTAGTAGATTCAGGATGTTGAGGGTGTGTTAAGGTATCCACATAATACCTTCCTCTAGGCCAGCTCCTCAGTTTTAGTATTTCTTATAGTGTTAGGTCTACTTCCATTTTAGGCTATTTGTAAGCACTGGATACAGTTGGGTATTGATTATAGTTAATATTGGGTCATAGACCAGGAGTTGTTTTCTTTTCCAGCATAGAATCTTATCTTGGGGTGTTTGCTCCTGTTATGGTTAGTTGCTTGTGCTCTATAGTTTGTCCAAATATTTGTTTCGGTGTTTTGGATGTTGCAGCCTGGGCCTCTAATGGTATCATACCTCTTGTATAAGGAGACTCAGTGTGCTGACCTACTTCTGACCACAACTGAATTGAATATAATGAAGACTTCCTGTGTAAGCCAGTAGCACTTGCTCTGTGCTCTCACTCCTGCAACACTCATTCCTGCTATGTACTCTCTGTCCTAGGTGCTTGCTTATGCAACCTGTTTTCTAGTGGAATGCCTCATACAGGAGTGTACATGATGGAAGGGGCTCTATACAGCCAAGCAATGTGCTGAGTCCTTCAGTAACCTTATCTACTAGTTATGTAATATTAGAGAATGTCCTTAACCCTTTTCTAAGCTGTGAGTGTATCATTTGTGAGCAGGTTTTGATATCTTTTTACTTCAAAAGGATAATAAAATGAGATAATATAGTGAAATAATCAGTGAAGTTGTACCTAATCTACTAAAATAATACTTGATAAAATATGTAGAATATAGTCACAATTGATCATATGTATGTGTTATGAGCCCCAGACTTCTCTGAATCCATTTATTTTACTGAATACAAAATTTTATTTTTAACATATTTCTTGTAAACTTAGAAACATTTTGTATATAATCTAACAATATATTCTTTGGTGCATATGTTTCTTCATGCATATATTTATAATTTACTTCTAATATATTCATTGGCATATTTTATACGTACACATACCACACAAACATTTTTATTCAGTAATCTATTTGGGTTCAGAAAAGTTAATAGCTTATGACATGTTATTTTTTTTTGATGAATACTCTTATGACATCCCTGTATGTGTACCATTAGGAATCCTTTTCTTTCCATACAATTCTTTTATAATGTTGGTGTGCTTGTTTTACATTTGTTGTAAATACTAAATTGTCTATTTGCTCTAAATAAAGAGCACATATCCAAATCTTATGTTTTGAACTTGCTGCCCTTAAAAGTTTCTTGTTGACTCCAGCTATGTATCTATTTTGTATTTATCTGCTTCTCCTGTCTTACAAGCTAATTCTGAACCTGCCCCTCTAAACAACTATGGCTTGCTTCCCTGTTTGTTCCTTTCCTTGACAGCTAGTACTTTGCTAGATTGAGCAGGCAACAAGTAATTGATACGTGGTTTTACAATAAATAAAATAAGAAAGAATGAAAAGAGGATCAAATTGATCTGAAAATAGCTCATATTTCTAATAAATGGAAAACTTCCAAGAAATTTTTACAAAGGATATTACTTGCTTTGGAGAATTTGGCCTGTAGAAACAGAATATAATCCAAATAAGGTAAAATTTAAATGTTTTTCTCTGAATCTGGTGGGAGTATATAGGTATAAATGCCTCTTAACTATCCTGAGGTTTTCCTGTTAACTAAACTTAATACTTTATAATTCATTAAACAGAGGTGGGCTCGCAGAAAGAATGAATGTACTGCAGAATCGAGAGAAATCTGCCATTTATATGTGGAAATACCAGCATGCTTCTTACCAAAAGGTACCTTCAGGTAAGGCTTCCACCAATATCTGAGATTGTGGGTAAAGAATATGATAGATCCCCACAGACCCATTCATAGTTCAATAGAAGTAGCCTTCTTGAAAATTTACTAGTAAATATTAGTATTAACCTGTATTAATTAGTATTAATCTGTATTAGTCCTGTCTCTTGTGAAAGTTAAGCAAGTGATCTTCAGACTTTTGCATGCATAGAAAGAGATATGTCTTATACTGATCTGTTAATACATATGTGATGTTCATTCTCTCTCTCTGTTACATATGAACCCTGAAAAAAGCATTTCTTGACAACACCATCCTTAGACTGTGTGATATAGTCTGCAGTCCCTTTTTTTATTTTTGCCATAGTTGTAGTCTCAGTAAATTGATGCAGGACTCTTTTAATGAGTTGAAACATGCAGTGTGAAAGTGACTACTTCAAGTAAGTGATTGGAAACTCCTGTTTGTTAGAAACTTTATATTTTAAATATTCTATGTACCTAGAAAAGCTTTTTTTTACTAAAGAATGTTCTTTTTGTGGTTTCTTCCTGGGAGCTCTTTTCATCTAAAGTGGGAGAAAAGGTGAGTGGGCATGGTCATCTATTCCATATATATTACTAGCAACACTTCTCCAGGGGCATCCTTGGAATGTGTATTTTAATACACTAACAGGTTGTTTGTTTGCATGCTAGAGCACAAAGTAGAATTAGAGTATAAGATTGTGCCTTGGAATTACCACACATTTCTTTGGAAGATCTTTCTGGTCTCTTTTTTCCAATTGTGATAGTTTGGTGGGGGTGTATGTGTGTTGTAATTTTAAGAGGTACAGGCTTTCCCTATTAAGCCACCCCTGTTGTGATAAAGTTTGGGGTGTGTGTGTTGGGGGTGTGTGTGTGTTTGGCAATTTTAAGAGGTACAGGCTTCCCTGATTAAGCCCCCCCACCCCTCTCTGTAGCAACCTTAGTTCTGTGGCAGTATTTCTAGGGTTTGTGACTGGTTTGACTTTGACACATTGTTTTCTTTCTCTGTATTCCACTTGCAAGTCACTTTTTTCTGGTATTTGTCCTTCTTCTTCTGACTTATTTCAGAAGAATCTCCTCTAATTATATCCTTGTTGATGCAAATGCCAAGAGTTTATCTTTTATTTGATAGCTCAATGATATTTCATAGTAAGTATGAATACCAACCACATCTTCATTCCATAGTTTGCCTTTTAGTTTTTCACTATTGAGAATATTAGCTGTAGGCTTGTCATATATAGCTATTACCATTTAAGTATGTTTCATCTCTCCTTATTTTTTAAGGGTTTTTTTATCATGAATGGATTTTGAATCTTATCAAAATACCTTTCAGTATCTTTTGATGTCACTGTATGATTTTTATATTTTCTTTTGTTGACATGGTGAGTTATATTGATTTTTTTAAAACTACATTTATTTACTTATTTATTTATTTTTGAGGCTAGGTCTCGCTATTTTTGCCCATGGAACCTCAGGCTTATGGTGCCCAGAATACCACAGACTCAAGCAATCCCCAGCCTCAGCTTCCCAGGTAGCTGTGATTACAGGTGTGCGCCACCACACCCAGCTATTTTTTGGGACTAGGTCTTGCTCTGTTGCCCTGAGCAGGACTCGAACCGCAATCCCTAGCCCCAGCTGCTTCATAGGCTGAAGCTTACAGGCACAAGCCACCATGCCCGGCTTATATTGATTGATTTATAGTTATTGAACCATTTTTTCTATCCCTGGAAAAAATTTCACTTGGTTATGATGTGTGATCTTTTTAATGTATTGCTGAATTTGGTTAGCTAAGATTTTGTTGACAATTTTTGCTTGTATGCTCATTTGGTAAATTGATCTGAAGTTTTATTTTCTTGTGATATCTTTGTCTGGTTTTGGTTGATCTCATAAAATGTGTTTGATAGTATTCTCTCTGCCTCAATTTTTGGGAAGAATTTGAGAATGATAGGTATTAATTCCTCTATAAAGGTTTGGTAGAACTAAGTAGTTTAACCACCTGGACCTGAACTCTTGTTCTTTTGGAGAGTTTTGATGACTGTTTCAGTTTCCTGGCTTTCAATTGATTTGTCTTGCATTTCTGTTCCTCTTCAGTCTCAGATGATTGTTTGGTTCTAAAAATGTGTCTGTCTCTTCTGGATTATTGAATTTGTTAGCATACAGATATCATAATAGACTCTAGTTATTTTCTGAATTTCTGCACCATCTGTTGTGATTTCTCTGCTTTCAGTTTTGATTCTACTTGAGATTTCGCCTTTATTTTCTTGATGAACCTTGCTAGAGATTTGTCTATTTTATTTATTTCTTCGAAGAATCAACTCGATTTCACAGATCTTTTGGACTAATTTTAAATTTCTGGTTCATTGTTTTCTGCTTTGATTTTTATTATTTCTATTCTTCTAGTATCTTTCCTTTTGTTTTCCATTGGTGGGAATGGGGTGTTGAAAAACGCAGATGTTTTTTCTAATGTTGGGTTTCAACTTGATATCAGTTGCCTAATGTATTTTGGTGCTCCTTCATTTGGCTGTTATGGCCTCTTGATGTATTATTCTCTTTATCATTATATAATATCTGTCATTGTCTCCAGCTAGTCTTTTTTTTTTTTTTTTAACTGGAAATCTATTTAGTCTTCTATAAGGTATGACTGTCCCTGCCTTCTTTAGAGTCCCATATGATTGTACAATTGTTTTCCAACACTTTTTTTTTTTTTTTTTTGGAGCCTGTGTTAGTCTTTGAGTTTAGGTGTGTCTCCTGCAAATAGCAAAATGTTGGACTCTGTTTCCTGATCCATGTAGATGTTGTGCACATTGTATTTGGCGAGTTCATTTATACTGAAAGTTATTATTGATATGTGATATTCTTTTTCTGCCATTTTATTCTTACTTTATGCGGGTCAGTATATTTCTGATTTGTATATGTTTCTTTGTCAGTTTCAGTGTGTAATCTCCTTTCAATATTTCTTGGAGAGGTGGTTTAGTGTTTGCAAACCTTTTTGAGCTTCTCATTTCTGAAAAGGCCTTTATTCCACCATCATATCTGAGAGTCCTACAGTATAGAGTATTCTTGATTGACAGTATTTCTTTTAAGTATAGGGAGTGCACCATTCCATTCATTCTTCTTGCTTGTAGTGTTTCTTTGGAGAAATCTGATGTTAGCCCAATCGGGTTACTTTTATAAGTTACCTGCTTCCTCCTTCTTGCCACCTTTTTTCTTTGTCTTGAATTTTTCTAAATTTCACTAGTCTGTGTTTATCTCATATAATCTAGGTATGCCAGGATTATTTTAACTTTCTATATTTGTACATTTATTTACTTCTCTAGCTATGGGAAGATTTCCTCCATATTTCTTTAAATATATTCTCTAGTCCTTTCTCTTTTTTATCTCATTTTATTCTTTTTTATCTCTCATTTTATTCTTTCTCATTTTATTCTTATTCTTGTCTTTTCTTATGGAATCAAATAGTTCTTAGAGCATTTCTTTGTTTTCCTTTGTTTCTTTTTTTTCTATTTTTATCTTTAGAGCTTCATTTTCTATCTTCATTTAATTTATTTCATTTCTAAGTATATTCATTTGTTATTCTGAGTTTCTTCCATTTCTTTGAATTTCTTTATTTTGAACTATATATCTGATAGAGGGAAGCTGACTCTCCTGTCTATGAATTTGAGTTCTGAAGACTGTATGTATCTTTCTTTGTTGTATGATTCACTTGAAGGCTGATGTTGCCATTTGTTGTTATTTTTCCATCTGTTCATTATTAATTTTGGAACCCAACTGCTATATATTTGGTTCCTCTGGACATGTCACCTCTCCCCTCACTCATCCTAGGTTCTTACCTATGTGGGTGATCCACTGATGGAGTCTCATGGAAGGTAGTGAGACTTCTGGCTATTCTGGCTTACTCCCTGACATGGTTCTAGGGTCTCACTAGTTTGTGTGAGTGCTGGCGGGAATCTTGTAGAATATGACAAGGATTCTGTAGGTCCAAACAGGTCCTGGTGAAATCAGATAAATAAATTTGTGTTACTTCTGCTGGTTTGGTCAGGCACTTTCTTGGTATTCTGGGAGGTTAGGAAACCTCTGCTAGACTTCTCTGATACCCTCCCTGACTGGGTCTTGGTGTCTCATTAATCTGCAGGGGCACTGATGGACTCTTGCAGCAAGTCATGAGGCCTCCACAAATCTAGGCAAGGTCTACTAACATTTCGCAGAAGATTGCAAGGTTTCTGGCTTCTATGACACCCTCCCACATTTTTGGTTCTTAGTCTATCTGGGGATTGGCCGTTTATCCCCTAGTTTATCTTCTTTACTAGAGGCTCAGTCCACCTGGCTCATCCTAGCACTTTTATTGGTCTGTCCCTACAGTTTGGTGTTTAAGGTGCTGCTTAGTGTGGTGGCCTACTTGGGGCCACCCTGTCATGGGATTGCAGGTTTGAACAGCAATTTCTGCCCTGGTTTCTACGGGCACCTCTTCCCTCTTCCCGTGCATCTCTTCTAATATAGGCTTAGTCAGCATTGGTCCTCAGTGTCCAGGAAGTTCTTTAGTTCACCCCAAATCATGAAATCCTCAGAATCCAGTGCCCGTCTGGACTACTTTAGATTATTCTTACAGGAGAATTGCAGTGAATGTACACTGATTCCATCTTCCCCTCTCCTCTGCATTCCAGATGGTCTAATTCTTATCTATAATACTCTAAAATATTTTGAGCATTTTAGATTAGAAATGTGCATGTATGTTAAACTGTCCTTATCATATAAGTAAAAAAAAAAAACCCTTCCTGTTAGAAGATTATGTAGATTAATTTATTAATACATTTATTACTTTGTTTCTTGTTACATTCTGTATGTCAAGGACTGTAATATCAAATAATCATCATGCCAGCTCATTTGATCAGTCATGAATTCAGGCATATGTAAAGGTTTCCTGGTTTTATTTTTCAGGGAAGTCAATAATCGACTGGCTTATACACACAAAAAATTTTCATGATATTCATAATCAGATATCACAGAAGACTTCATGTTTCACACTTACTGATTTTGAAAAGTTTGGCAGATCTTCTTCATGTGACAACTACCACTTTTAAGTTCAATAAAAATGAACCCATTCTTTCTCAGTATTTTATCTGAAACCCAAAGTGATCTTTATTAATCTGTCTGAGACGTACTTATCCTGACCTTATCACTGCAGAAGTGGAATATCAGTCATTATGCTGTCACTTTCTTTTCAAACATACTAACAAACATCAAAAAGAATCAG
>PVHY01008550.1:0-29329 GCA_004024945.1 Uropsilus gracilis | reverse complement strand
TCTGCAATTTATTATGTTATATAGTATACAATACATGTATAATAGATGTAAATATAATATGTTTAATATATTCTGTATTATAAATTGCTTCTGCAAAAAAAACAACTTTGCCACTTAAATTCTCTAATTTACTCTTCTGTCCTATTCTGCTTTTGCCTATTTCTTTTTAAAATTCTCTTTTCATTATTTTTTTTATTTTACATCATTATCTTAGTCTTTTGTGCCCCTCTCACTCCCGCTTTCTCCCACTCCCCCTCTCATGTTCTATGCTTCAATTTTGCTGAGAGTTAGTTTTAAATTTTTCTTTTCTGTTTGTTTTCCCTTTATTTCTCATATAAGTGAGGCCATCCAGTATTTCGCTTTTTTTTCTGGCTTGTTTCTGCTAACATTATTCCTTCTAGCTCCATTCATGTTGCTGTGAATGACATAAATTTGTCTTTTTTGATTGATGAATAATATTCATTATGTACATATACCACAGCTTTTTGTGCCTTTCATCTATTTGAGGGTATTTGGGTTGTTTCCATATCCTGGCTATTGTAAATAGCACTGCCTCTTTCTTTTGAAATAATTTTATAAGCTAGGATTTGTTTTGTTTTGTTTTTACTAGATATAAATGTTTGTGAAATTGGATTTCACTGAGACCCTTTCATATATAAATGTTGAGAGATTGGTATGGGTTATAAACTACAGCACAGAAAAGATAGTGGGAAGGCAGGAGGACAGAAAAAGATGGATAGCAAATATAGTGACTGGAGACCAAAATTTTTTGCCTGTTATCTGAACACTGCACACAAAAACACTAGCATGTAGGAGGCACTATTTATATACCACACCAGTGCTCATTCTACACCCTTTTTTCCCTTTCAAAATGGAAGAATGTTGTCTTTGAGTGTTCTTAGAGTTCTTCTCAGCCATACTCCTGAACTGGGGAATGAACAGTATATGTCTTAAAGATGAGAAATGAGTTGCTCCAATTATTCAGCTTACTAAAGGAAGAAATGCAAAGAACCCCATTCTCCTGATTCTGAGTGCTATGCACTTCCAATGGTACTTTATTCTGCCTCATAAAATCTGTGTTTTTACATAAACAAAATCTAAACCTGGTAAATTGTAGCCTGAATCAATATCCTGATTATACTATAATGATACAGTTAACATCTGCTTTTAACTATATATTTTTTAATATAAACAGGATATTGATCCAAGATACATTGTATCATGTTTAGATTTTACCAGTTTTGTAAGTATGCATGCGTATGCATACATATTTTTTTAATGTAATTTTCTTACCTGTGTAGATTCATGTACCCATCACCACAGTTTGGTTATAGAGTAGTCTTACCACTATAAGGATCATTGCTACTGCTAAGCTTTTAAAGACGTAGTCACCTTTCTCCCACCCTTCTTTTCAACATTAATCTGCTCACCATTTCCATAGTCATTTCCAAATGAGTTATATGACCTTCTGGGATTGATTTTTTTTTTTTTTAACTCAGCATAATTCCCTTAAAAATGATCCAAGTTTATATGGGTATCAATAGTTAGCTTCCTTGCATCAGTGAGTATGATATTAAATTTGCTGTAGTATTTTCAAGTTTGCCTCTACTAAAGGATATTTCAAGTATATACAGATTTGTTTTGATTATAAATCTGCATATGGTGTTTTAATGAGCTTATGATTTTTTTTCCTGGCATAAATGATAAAGTACACAGTTTCCATGTGTCATATTAAAGTGTATTTCTAGTTTTATAAGACATTGCATATGTTAATATATCTTTCTGATTAAAAAATTTTTAAACATGTTTGGTTTCTGGAGGTTTTTTTCTTTTTTTAAATTTCTTTCCTCTGAATTGCTTTCTGGGTTTTTTAATATTCTCACTTAAGAAGGGAAGACCTTGTTTTCATCTACTACTACATTTTGGTATAAAACAACATCTAAAGATTTTTCAAACCTGATTAAATTTTAAATGTGTGCTTATTTCCTTACCTAGTTTTTTGTGATACACTAAGGAGGGATTAAGTTTAGCTACTTAAGACTAAAGGGGGGGCATATATTCTGTACATGAAGATCATATGCAAAGAAGAAAGGGCAGCAGAACTGGAACCATTCAGGACGCATGATTGGGTTTAATTTCCAGTATGATACTTTGGAAATAAGCAATTTTGAATGTGGCAGTGCAATAGAGAATAGAAGATTATAGAGGTGAAGAAAAATTATACCTTAGATTTCCCTTCAGGATCTTTTTATTTTTCTTCTCCCCTTTTTTAAAGGGAAATGATTTAACACTACAGTTTTGAAATACTATTTAGCCATTTACCTGGATGGCAATGGCCAGTATTTATTAAGTGACATACATTTTTTCGTGTTTATTAACAATCCTCACAACAACCCCTCTGATTAGGTCTTCTGATCCTATTTTAGAGATCCCAAGAGTGGAGGGTTATTCTGATCCTATTTTAGAGATTACCAGAGTGGAGGTGGTATAACCCTACTTACCTGGTCCTTGAGTAATGGAGCTAGGTTTGCATCAAAATGGTCTGTTTTGATGGTTATGGTTGTGTCCCATTCTCTTCCTTTAGATGGTTTGGGAGATAGATTCTGGCAGGCAAAAGATAATGAGTCTATATTGTGATTAAATTCTGTTCATGTGAGTATAGTGACGACTATGTGTCAGTTCCCTTGTCCCTTGTTTGACTTATGTTTAGTAATAGTATGATGGATATTTTCATCATGTTTCAGAATAAGTTCATAAAATTTAAAATAGTTTGCATTTCTTACAATTTGAAAAATACGTTAAGTTCCTTGTAGTTCATGAAGAGTTAAAAGAAAACAAATGGTAGATTTCAGATAAGTTATTTTTCACTGATATTTTTGTTCTTAAAAGTTTCCCCTACCCATAAGAAGGTAAAAAGCAAAATCAGTGAAGTGCTGTAGCATTTTCTACTACCTAATGTGGAATTCTTTTAATGTCTTTTTCTTCAACTTTCTTCTATCAAATATATCAGGAGTGATCACATTAGAATATCCTTCCAAATTGCTGTGAACATAGAAATGCTGTATGTTTATTATTCATATGGGTGCAATTGTGTCTACTTCAAAAATTTTGTTTTGAATTTTGATTAAAATTATAGGAGCAAAGAATCTTAGTGAATCATACTGGTGTTAGCATTTCACAGCTTTTGTGTTAGGATTTTTGTCTTTTTTTGAATCCACTGGTTTTTGATCATAACCACTGGGTCATGATCAGGCTGAAGCTTTGTAAGCACAAAGGTAGTATAACTTTTGTCAATGCCTTTTTCCAGCTAACACGTAACTCAAACGTACCTTGATACTGCTGCCCAGGAAATCTTGATCTCTGTTTACATTGCCAATCAGTCAGGTACCTCCCTTTGTCTTGCTGGTACACAGGCTTGTGGGGTCAGGTCAATGACAGAGTCTACTTAAAATCTATGTACATAAGACTGTCCAATTGCCAACTCATTACAAAGCATTAACAAAGTATCAGTTTAAGTTCACATTTCACTAATTCCTGTATTCTCTTTTCTCTTGTTTTATTTTAATTTCCCAAAGTTTTTTTGTATTGAACATAACTATTTCCATTTTTCCTACTGTGATTTTTACAGTTTATACTATTCCTCTTCAAAGTTTTTGTCCTGATTTTGTAGTCGGTTTTGTTATGGTTGTTCTTTTTTTCTTCAGAGAATAGTCTCAAAAACGGGGGAGATGGAGGGAATCTTCTATTACTTCTTGCTGGAATTCTGGAATACCAGGTTGAAAAATTTTTAAAGATGCTGTGAATAAGTAAGACCCATGAGTTTAGATTGACATAGACAATACAAGTGATGACCACCGGGTGCTCTTCCTGACCAGGTACGGAGGAAGGCAGTATGTACAATTTTTCATGTGATCTAGTCCTCTTAGTCACCCTGAAGAGCTTGAAGAGCTACAGTGTGTCTTCTCAGTCATTAAAGTGTCAGAATTTCTATTCTTTAGAAATTCCAAAGAGAATAGATTTTGTGTTAAATGAAGAAGGCTAATTCAGGGCAGTATACAGTATACTCTTTAAAGTTTTTTAGTTTCTTGTTCAGGAAAAGACTTTTTAAAATGTTTTAAGGCTGCTTCAATTAGTTATTTTAAAATGTTTATTCTCCTTTAAAATTGAATTGTAGAAGTTATTTTTAGAGTATCTTTTTCTGTGTAATTGTCATGTAAATAGCTTATATACTGACAATATTTATGTGTGTGTCTTTTATTTCTGTGTTGATTGCATTGATATGAAATGAATATTTTTTCCCCATATTGTTGCTTTATTCATGTTTAAAAGCTGGTGGTAGAGATTGGGCAAGAGTGCATCACACATGGGAAGGCAGACATATCATTGTTCATTTATTCATTCAGCAAGTGTTCATTCAGGGCTCTTCCGTAGTGGAATCTGTTCACCAGAAATAAGCAAAAGTTAGTCATCACACTTGTAGAACTTATATTTTAGCAAGGCAGATATCAACTATATTGTTTTCAGTTAAAGAGGGTAGGAAATTGTGAGCTATTGGAGAATTCTACCCAGGATTTTACTCATAAGGTAGTAAAATTTGTACCTTTTTGTCAGAAAGTGAAAGCTTCAATTAAATGAGACTGGTTTTTCCAGTAAGGCACCCTTTCAAAATGAAGAGTTTTATTGTATTGTTACTTCTTTGTCCTTGAGCACAATTAACTCTGAACATACTCAGAAGCTTGATTTAGTAATCTCCAGCACTACTGCAGATTCCTTTTAGCTCTCTATCTGGAGCTCACCTTGTGTCTTGCATAACACTTCCATGGAGCCCCTCTTTAATCCCGATACAAAGAGAGGATGAGATGTTGTGGACATCTCTACCCTAGGGACCCTTTTACCTATCCCTGGTATAGTGTCTTCAAAACCATTGGAGTCTCCAAAGCATTTTTAGGAACAAGCAGCCAGAAATGTGCATGCTACCTCTTTCTCACTGCTTTCAAGTGTTACCAGGCAGGAGCAGGCAACAGTTTTGATGGTCTTAATCTATACCCAGTCAAGATCTCTATAGTGTGTGATCCTAGTTGTTAATAGGATCAGACCCTAGGCTGGGAGTCCTGAGGTGGATGTAAGCCAGGGTCCTCAAGATAAGAGAGACAGAGAACCCAAAGGATGCCCCTCAGAAAGAACTGGCATACAAGAAGGAGAAAGATCTTGCAGGGGAGAAATAGAGAACATAAGTGCCTGGGGCCCAGAGAAAAAACTGGTAGAAGAGGAAAGAACTGGTACACAAGAAGGACCCAGAGATGGACCCTCAGAAGGAACTTGCAGAGGAGTGCCTGAGAACATGAATACTTGAAACCAAGAAAAGGACCCTTTCAAAGAAGGAACCAGAGAAAGCACTTGCACAGAAGGAGGACCCAGAGAACTAGCCTCAGAAAGGATGTGAGAACTCAAAGAAGGAATGGTAAGGGAACTTTGGAGAAAGAGTTTCTATGTGAGAACTATTCCAGATCCAAAAGAAAAGAGAAGACCTCCGTTCCTGGCCTCTGGAGAAGGAAGGGGGGACAGACGAAGGTAGGGGGACTGGCAGCCACATCCAGCAGTGAACCATCTGCTGTGAAAGAGAAGCTGAGACCTCTGCAGATCCTGGGCCTTTGATCCTGTCATTGACATTGCCTAATGGAAGCACCAAAGGCCCTGGACCTAATGTCTCTATCTGTTCGGTGTTAGAGTTCAAGTTGACCACCCTTGAACATTACTGTTGTCCTCAGCTCTCCTGGTGACAGATATTGGCACTCTGCTTGACTGGTAGACATTGACTGGGTGAAGTAGCTGGACTCTGTGGCTATGAAATTAGATAGCAAACTAGGCAAAACAGAGTACTTAAAACTTAAAAACAGGAGCAGCTGCCCCTTTAAACTCAACTACTCCTTAGGTTCGTCCCAGCCTGTACAAGCAGTAACAAGCCCACACTAACCTTAAGAAGAGGCAGAAACAGATTACTCATGAAGAAGACAAACCAGACAAGAGTCACTGAGGATACAAGGGACCCCTTTCTTACCAACTAGTTCAGTCTGTAGTCCAAAAATTGCACATAGCTCCTTCAGCCACGTGTGTCCACAAAATGGCACCTCTTCCACCTTCAAGACAGCTGAAGAAACCAAGATGGCAAGGTGGTGTTGTCGCTCCTTCCAAAGACACAGCTATTCACTTCAAGTCAAAGAAACCAAGATGGAGTCATCACTCCTTCAAGAGCAGGAGATCCAAATCCAATGAAGAAACCAGGATGGCATCTTCAGTTCTCCCCCAAAAGGCACAATTCCAGCATTCTTTCAGCTTCCAACTCTAAAGTGGCCTAAAACCAGCAAGATACACTTGATACAACAGCAACAGCCACCTCAGACTTCTCACGATGAAAACAGCAGCACAGTAAACAAGTTCTTTTCAGGTGTCCAGGCAATTACCAAACTTTGCAGTTTCAAAGTTAAAACAATTTTTCAAGTACCACGCAACTTACACAAGTCACAAGTTTTCTCTAACATGCTTCTATGGGTGCCTCACTGGCCTGGCCTGGGGATGGAAGCCCACAGCATAGCTTTCTTCCCTGTTATGCTGCTGCAAATGGCAGTGGCAGCTCCGAGACCTCCAGCCTCCTGCTGCTCCTCTGCTCCTTCTTTCCATCCTTTCTTCTCTCTGTCTTTCCTCCTTAAATCCCCTCACATTCCTCTCAGGAGGCTTGGCTTCTTTTCTCCAAGTCTTCACCCACCAGGGCACAATGGCTGCTATTCCAATGCACCATAATGAAGCTGGAGAAAACGCCCCCAATTTCACTAAAGCACCCCTATCAGCTACATTAATCTCTTTGTTTTTGTGTGGAATGAACTTCATGGTTGTTAAATCCTAAGAGTGGAAGAACCCACAAGACAGTGACCTATATGGACACTGTCCCTTGATTAGACTATAGACTTTGTACTTGTATTTGTCTAGTTTTGTGGTGCCCTGTGTCTGTACCTAGTTTTAATGTGCTCAGTGCTTGTTAGCACCCAGTTTTCCAAGGATCCCGTATGAATCTTGGAGTCCATGATATGGGATCAAGTTACAGATCACCACTTGGGTGGTGAGAGAGGAAGAAGGAATGTCCAGGCCCAACATTTTCAGTACAGAAACATTGGTATGAACAGAAAGAAAAACCAAGACTTCTGTGTGTCAGAATGTTACCTAATTTCCTAAATGCACTCTTTTCTTACAATTGAAGAGTAACTTAGAGTATAAAATGGTAGACATTCCATTTTATCAAAGCAAATTGGCAAGCAGATCCTTTTAATGGAAAAGCCAATGTTAGAAAATACATGGTTTAATATAACTCTCCTAATAATGTGTAGTTAAAGCTAAGGAAAAAGAGGTATGTGTAGTGAGTTGGTCATTATTTAGTTTGACCAATTTTTCATAATATTTTGCCTTTTATTTAGTTTTATTTAAATTTTTATTTTTTTATTTGATTGCACATGTGTGTGTGTCTGCACACCTATATTTTTCACATCATTGTCTACTCCAAGGTTCTCCCACCACTTTATCACCGGTGAAACATCTTAATCTCTTGTGCCCTCCCCTCCTTCATTTTTACTCTCCTCCCCCTCTCTTGATCTGTACTTCAGTTCTGTTGGCCATTTTAAATTTTTCTTCTTCGTGGTGCCCCTCACACTACAGGAGAGGAGAGGAGGGCCAAGAACTGGAGGCATCGGCCCCACAGCAGGGCTGCAAAGTGAGGCAGGGGAGATGATCTACAATGGCCACTCAGGGATGCTTGTATCCACAGAGAGACTTTTTCACCAATACTGGCAGGAGGTGAGACCCCCTAAATCTTGATGCCAGAACCATAAGATAGAGTAGCAAAACAGTAGAGATAGGATTGGAGAAGTCAGCCTCCAACAAGAAAGTATGGACCGACCATAAATATAGATTGGCCTCCCAATGCAATCTTAAAACTGAAAAGCTACCAGCACCCAAATGAAAAAAAACTGCCACAGGAAAGAAAAAGACGTAATGGACTTAATACAGACTAGCAAACAACAGAGAACTGGGTTTGAAGGAATGGAGGGAGCACCAGAAGGAGGAGAGAGTGGGAAGTATCCCAAAAACCATTTACTGAGGTTGTGATTTAAAGAATAAATTTAAATAAATAAATAAAAATAGATTTTTCTATGGAATAAGAGAGGAGGAGGGGGAAGAAAGGAGGGAAAGCAGAGGGCACAGAAGAGTAGGATGGTTAACAGGTGTTAGGAAAATGGGAAAACCCCAGGGTACACAATAATATAAAGCACACGCACACGCACACCCCACACATATGTATATAAAATTAAACAAATTAAAAAATCAGTCATTACAAAGGTAATTGACATTCTCTGTGAACTTCTATTTCCCATTATACAGTCCCAAAGATAATAATCAGTACACTGGATTAGATGTTTATCATTCCTGTGGTATTTGAAAATTTTAAATCACATATATGAGTAAATGATATATTATTTTGCATGGTTTATAATTTTGTAAATATGGTTTTGTACTAGGTATACCTATCTGTAACTCGTTTTCTTCCACCACACACAAAAAAATAAATTAAAAAAATAAATTTTTCTTCGTTTATTTGTTTGTTTTCCCTATATCCCTCATATAAATGAAACCATCCTGTACTTCTCTTTTTTTTCCTGGCTTATTTCCGATAACATGATTCCTTCTAGCTCCACCGATGTTGCTGTGAATGACATGTTTGTCTTCTTTGGTTTATGAACAATATTCCAATGTGTAAATGTACTTCATCTTTTTCAGCCATTCATCAGTTTTGGGGCATTTGCATTCTTTCCATGACCTGGCAGTTGTAAATAGTGTGGCAATAAACATGCGAGTACAAGTGTCCTTTTGAATTTGTGTAAGATAGTATTTCAGTGTTGTTTTGATTTGCTTTTCCCTGATTATTAGTGATGGTGAGCATTTTTTCATATGCCTTTAGGCCATTTGTATTTCCTCTTTGGAGAGAGAAGTGTCCTTTTAGTTCTTGTCCCCATATTTTTGAGTGGGTGTTTTGTTTTGTTTTTGTTAAGTTCTGTGAGTTCTTTGTGAATCTTTGTTATCAGATCTTTGTCACTTGTATGGAGGGCAAAAATTTTCTCCCATTCGGTTGGGTTTCTTTTTGTTTTGTTTATTGTCTCTTTTGCTGTACAGGACCTTTTAAATTTGATGTAGTCCTAGCTGCTTATGTTTTGCTTCAGTTTTTTAGCATCTTTAGGTGTGTTCTGAAAGGGGTTTCTGAAGTGTAAGTACTGGAATGTTTTGCCCAACTTTTCCTCTATATACTTTTGATATATATTTGCCTTTTAAATCTTTACCTCTGTGGGAACAAAAGGGCATAATATTACAGATTTATAAAACAATATATGTTTATTTAGATTTATGAAATGAAAATGACATGGATTCAAGAAAGGTTGTTAATTTATACCAGACTTTTAAAAGGTCATTTAAATTTCTAAAATTTTCTTAATCTACTGTATTTGACACCCTTTATTTAAATTGAAGGGACAATGCTTTTGACCTGTCCAGTGTGAGTCAGATATGGTTTGTGCTACAGTTCCTTTTTTAACTTCCCCTTTTCTCTGGGGTCAGGGGAGCTGTCTCTGGATTATCTCTAGCTTCTCTCTGGTGAATAAAAGCATAAACCAGTTGCAGTGTTTGAGTTTTACTTCCCCCCCTCCCCTTTATATCTGCTTTTACATTTAAATCAAGTGGTAGCATTAAATGTAATTCTTTGTAGTCATGGTAATTCTTTGTAGTCATGGTGGAGAAGAATTCACATGAATACTCTTGGCTAAGTTATTCAACTCAGGAGACAAATTGTGATATTAATTTGTCCTTTGGTACAGCTGTATTTCATGACCCAAATGATTACAGTTTCAGTGATTACTTAAAATATGTTAACTGAGGACATTTACGTCTAATTTTCATAATTTTATAAAAAAAAATAATAGTACTTAAAGAGAAAGGAATGCTTAATGCCAAATTTAACTTTGACTAACATTATCTGTCACACTTTACCTGGTGCTACTATGTCCATTTTTACCTTCATGCCTAAAAAAATAAATTATTGCATCACTATTCACAATAGCCAGAATATAGAAACAACCCAAAATGCCCCCAAATGGATGGATCAGAAAGTTATTGTATATTTACAAATGTAATGTTATTCCACAATCAAAAAAAGACAAATTTGATGCATTTATGATAACATACATGGAGCTAGCAGGAATCATGCTAGTGGAAATAAGCCAGAAAGAAAAAGAGAAGTATTGGATAATCCCATCTATGTGCGGGATATAGAAAAGCAAATAAACAAGGACAAGTAAAACTTAAAACTAACACAGTCAGCAGAAATGAAGCATAGAGTAGGGGTGGTTGGGGTAGAGGGGACTGAAGCATGGAGGGGGTATAAATCGGGGGAGGGGTGGGCACGAGAGATGGGTGACAATGTAGTAGGAGAACCTCAAGGTAGACACCAAGGTAAAAAATATATGTGCAATCAATTTTTAAAAAATAGGTCACCTTCTTGCTCTAAGATTTATGCTGTATGGTCTACAAAGCAGGGCCATCTGGCATGCCAACCCTTTCTTCCTTGACTATCTTGCTTGAGAAATGAGGAAAAGTCAAATCTGGGCTTGGGGTCAGGTCTCTCCAGGCAACAGGACTCCAAGTGGGAAAACCTTAACTCTCCTGAAAATAAAAATGAGCTGAATAGTTTGCCCAACTAGATTGGTGGAGAGGTTAAGGATGACATTTGGGAATTTCACATCATGAACTAGACCAGAGGATGAAGAATGAAAAGATTGCCTTCAAAATAACAATGCTTTCCTGAAAGTAAAAAACAGAGTTATAAACATACAGATAATTTTCACCATTAATGAGGTTCAAAATTAACAATATGAGTAAATTTTTATTTACTGTATTTCATTCGAATTCAACAGTAAACATGTTTTACTTACTAGAGAATTTATTTAGAATGAGATAACTTTGCATTCTTATTTTTCCCCTTTCTCCCCCTTATTTTAAACGTTTAAAAAAAAAAAGGCTCTTTGATTACTCATCTTCCTACTACAATACAATATAGGCCAAACTTGCAGACCAAGTATGTTGTTGCCATGTCTGGTGATAATAGTAAAACATGGAAACCAAGTAACTGGCTGCTCAGCTAAATTCATGCTTACCATTCCAATCTCCTGATCAGTATTGTCTAGTCCTTTTTTTTTTTTCCCTAAGAGTTGGGTTTCAGATTTCTGTTTCATGCTTAAAATTATTGTGGCTTTTGGCAAAGACTATTTTAAACTGGGTGAAAAGGCAAAAAAATATAAAATCAAGAAGTGAAAGCATAATTGTTTACAGTTCAGTAAGCAGTTGTGGTTAAAAATGTGTCTGTTCATCATTGCCAGATGACTTAAAATTCTATGGGGGAGCATAAGTTTTAAACAAAAATAATTGTTCTGGTTATATGGGGGAAAGATGTGACTTTCTTCAGAATTGAGTTTTTAGGTTATAAGCTAGACCTCCTTCTTAGAGCTTTGTTAATTTTAGCTGGAAATTATCTATGTGTTGAGTCTGATGGCAGCTTAGAGCATTTACTCAGAAACAAAAATTTTGATTTACCAAGCATTACTGATAATGCAAATGTAGTTAATAATAGACTGTTATTGAATACTCACAGGGATATATAATATTTCTAGATGTTTGGGAATTATTGGTCACATTAGGCATGACTGACCTCTCATATGGCATGCTCACAAAAGAAACAATAGTACATTTTGTATAAATGAATTTAGCTTTCAGTGTGTGTTAATGTAAAAAGTAGTGTTGCAATGCAATAGAGAGTAGGTAAAATATCATTTGGATTTTATTTTGAAGTATATTGTTTATTTCACTTTTTGGGTTATCACTTGACAGTTTAATTTGCATACTCTCTGTACCCATCAAGTCCAGTTGAGATATGGGGAAGTAGGTCACAACTATCTTGATTGTCAGTGAAGCAAGACTTGAAAAATCATTCCCAGATTTCGTATCAATTTATATTAAGGTTTATTGGTACTTATTAAGGTACAGCACAAACTTCATGGTGTAATAGATGAAGTCATTCATTTTATGGGTTAAAATCTCAGTAAGTACAAGATACAATGATGACATAAGGAGAATGATAAACTCTACTGCTTATGGAAGAGGAGAGTTGGGCTCAGAGAGCTAACAGTGTAGCTGGTGATAAAACTCTTAAGTCTGGTTTAGTGCTTTTCACCTCAACATAGGGATAATGTAAAGATATTACAGTAGAATTGTGAAATTTGAGATTAGTGAATCAAGAAGTAACAGTATCAAAGATGTTTCTAAAGAGTAGAAAGCATTTGGATTTTATCTAATAGTACCCATTGGAAGATTCCGGTACATGAATAACTGCCATTAGCTTTACACATAAAAAGATAATTCGCAGGAACCTTATTACCAAAAGGGGTGGTCTTAATGTATTTAAAATGAGATCCTCTTACTAGTATTCTTCTTTCTAAAATCACACACCTGCCAAAACCAAATACAAAGAAACCTGCTTATTTTGAGGGATATTAAATCCACGAGAACACATTCCCTTCTGTTTTATCATTTAGAGGGCCTGGTTGAGCATGAGAATTATTATAGTTGAATTGTTTGACCTTGGGCATAGGAATTCATTCCTAGGACTCTAGTGCAGAATTGAATTATGTTTATATAACGGTGCTGATATTAATCTGTTGATTATTGTTGATGCTTAGAGTCAGACTCTGGCATGAACAAATAAATTTAGGATATGTTATAGGACACATTGAATATTAACAGAATCATTGACAAAAAAAAGTGAAATTATGTGAAATTAAAGTTGCATTGTTGGAAATAAAGCCATACATAAATGGTCAACTAATTTATGACTGAGGGGCAAAGAATATACACTGAAAAATCTCTTTAATAAGTGGTGCTGGGAAAACTTGACAGTTACATGCAAAAGAATGAAACTAGACTAGACTCTCACACCATATGCAAAAGCTAACTCAAAATGGATAAAAGACTTGTGTTTTAAGACCTGAAGCCAAAAAATATATTGAAGAAAACATGGGCAAACACTCCATTACATATACCTCAGAAACATCTTTGAACCCATCTCCAAGCGCCAAGAAAATAAGATAAACAGCTGGGACTGAAAAGCTTTTGTACTGTAAAAGAGACGTAACCAAAACAAAAACATTCTTGAGGGCCAGATGCAAGGTAAGAGAGAAGAATCAGGAGAGAGATTACCCAGCCAAGACTGGGGGCCCAGTGGAGGTTATGAATCAAAAGGCCACTTTATTAATAAAAGGAAGGGGTATTTATAGAGAAACAGGGCAGGGTCTGTTGAATTTCAAAGAAGACAAACACAAACCTGAGAGGCAATTAACATTCTAAAGCCTAAGAGTAATTGAGGAATGGGGAGTATAGGCAGGTGGTCACTCTGATTTAGGGAAACCAGCAGCACCATTGCAATCTCAGAAGGTTAATGCAGTAATTCAGTCCCTCAGTTTTCTGGGGACAGGTTAAGGAGACAGTTTTTCTTGTCTTGTTTACATTGATTTCTCTGGTTTGGAAACGGTACACAGAAGCATTCTTCTGACTGGAAGAAAATATTTGCATTCCGTATAATTGATGAGAGAGCTGATATTAAAAAAAAAATCTACAGAAATCTTACATGATGTGGCAAAAAAAAAAAAAAAAAGCCAATAACTCAGTCAAATAATGGACAGAAGACCTGAAAGACACTTCTCCAAAGAAGAAATGCAAATGGCCAACATGCATATGAGAAAATTCTCAGCATCACTTTTTGTGTAAGAAATGCAAATCAAAAGCACAATGAGAAACCATCTCACACAGGTACAAATGGCCTGTATTAAAACTGGAAACAAATGCTGGCAAGGATATGGAGAAAAAGGAATAATCTTATACTGCTAATGGTACTGCAGAATTGTTTCAGCCATTATGGAAAGCTGTTTTCAATCCCACTCCTAGGAATTACCGAAAAGACACAGAAACACTAATTTGTTATTTATTTTTTTATTTGATTGCACATGCATATTTTAAAGATCATTGTATACCCTGAGGTTCTCCCACCACCTTTGTCACCCATGAACCATCATCTTAATCTCTTGTAACCATCCCTCCCTGACTTTACCTGCTCCCCCTCTCTTACTCTATGCTTAATTCTGCTGACAGTTTATTGGTGTACATTTTAAGTTTTACTTGTCCTTTTGTTTGTTTGCTTTTGTGATATCCTGTATATAGGTGGGATCATCCAATATTCTCTTTTTCTTTCTGGCTTATTTCCACTAGCATGATTCTTTCTAGCTCTACCCTTGTTTTCACAAATGCACCGAATTTATCTTTTTTTGATTGCAGCATAACATTCTATTATGTAAATATAGCATAACTCTCTGATAAATATCCGTCAGAGATGGATTCATCTGTTTTTGGCATTGGGATTGATTCTATATTTTGGCTATTGTAAATAGTGATGATAAGCATATGAATATGAGTACAGGTGTCTTTTTGAGCTAGTGTTTTGGTGTCCTTAGATTTCCAGAAGTGGAATTACTGGATCAAATGGTTACCTCCACATTTCATATATAAGTCATTTAACCCAGTAGTTATGTACATTTTATTTTGATATCATTTACTTGAATTATTTTGTAATTTGTCATTTAAAATTACTTTTTACAACATTTACCAGTTAGAGTACTCATTCAGAAAATGTTATCTTTTTAAGTTTAAAGTTTTCCTTTTTCCATTAAGAACTGTTTTATAATCTAGGGATATGTCAAGTCATTCTTTCTTTAGTGCAGTAACTACTGTTTAAATTCTGGCTATGTGCTCACAGCACATAGATAGAATTTCATTTCTTTATCTGATATATTTTCTTTACATTTCTAATTGGCCCTATATTATAATCTAATAAAGTAGGGTGAAAAATGTTCTGTCGTATTTTTTTTACTGGCATTTACCAAAACATAATGAAAACTGTATCTAGCAAATTCATAGCTAATATTATTTTCAATGGTGAAAAGCTGAAAACTTTCCTATTAAAATCTGGTAAAGGATATGGATAGCTACTCTCAACTCTGATTATTCAAGAAAAGTCCTACTTTTCTTGTCCTTAATATTCTCTTACTATTCAAGGAAGTCCTTAGACAGGAAAAAGAAATAAAAAGAGTCCAAATTGGAAAGGAAATAAAAGATGCTTGCATGTTATATAGAGAATCCTTCAGGACGTCATAAAAAAGCTAATTGAAGCAATCAGTTTAGCAAAAGTAGGAGGGTAAAATCAATAAATAAAAAAGCAGTTGCCTTCCTTATGCAAACAATGAGCAAGGAGTAGAAGAAATTAATACAGTTAACCCAGTTACAGTAAAACAAAAGAAAAATACTTAGCATAAACCTAATGAAGGAAGTAAAAGATCTGTACGAAGACAATGTTAAAAGAAATAGAAGACACTAAGAAATGGAAAAATTATTCCTTGCTTGTGAATTGTAAGAGTCAATATTGTCAAAATGGCCATCCTACCAAGAGTAATACCCAGATTCAATCAAACCAATAAATTGTACTCCAGTAGCACTATTAGTTAGCATTTGGTATTTATACAATCAATTCCAATACAAATATTAATGGCATTCTTCAAAGTACTGAAACAAACACTATTAAATTTTACAGAATGACCAAAAAAAAAAAAAAAAAAAAAATCTCATGACTAATGCAATCCTGACAACAAGAAAAAGAAGGGAAGACTCATACTTTCAAACTTTACACTTTACTATAGTAATTAAAACATCACAGTACTTGATAAAACAGACCCATACACCAATGGGATAGAATTGAGAGGCTAGAAAGAAATCCACACATCTATGGACACATAATCTGTGACATTGGAAAAGGAAAACTTTTTTGATAAATGGTGCTGGGAAAATCAGACAGTCATATGCAAAAGAATTCAGTATGGATAAAAGCTTGGATGTAAGAACTGAAACCATAACATATATCGAAGAAAAACACAGGCAAAACACTTCACTTACTTTTCACTGATGTTAGATATTGGTCATCAACAGTAAGGAAAATAAAAGCAATCACAAGCAACCAGAACTCTGTTAAATTACAAAGCTTTTGTAAAGTACAAGCAATCATAACTAAAACAGTAAGACACCCTACTGAGTGGAAGAAAATTGCATACCATACTTCTGACAAGTGACTGACATTCAAAAATCTATGAAAAACTCACATAACTCAACAAAAACAAAGCAAATAACCCAATGAGAAAATGGGCAGAATAATTACACAGGCACATCTCCAGAGAAAACATACAGATGGCAAACAGGCTTATGAAAAAATGTTTATCATGGCTAATTTTCAGGGAAATACATATGAAGAATACAAAGAGATACCACCTCACATCTATGAGAATGGCGCATATTGAAAACACCAGAAATGACAAATGCTTGTGAGAAAGTGAATAAAAGGAAACTCTACATTATTGGTGGCAATTTAGTATGACCACCGTTACAGAAATCATTGTGGAGCTTTCTCAGAAAATCAGTATCTGCCATTTGCCCCAGAATTCCACTCTTAAGTATCTATCTAAAGAACACAATACTAATTTGAAAGGAAGCCTGCACTCCTATATTATTTGCAGCACTATTTACAGTAGTCAAGATATGGAAATAACCTAAATGCCCAAAGCAGGTAAATGGATCAAGATGTGGTATATGTACACAATGGACTATTACTCTGTGCTCAAAAAAGATAAACTCATAATACCATTTGCAAAAGCTTAGATTGAATGACATTATCTTTTGGTCTTTTTTCACATATTTCTACAACAGAAATAAAGTATCGGTTAAGTCTGAAATCCCCTGGGTTCTCTTCCTGTGCCACACTCCTGTTCTCTCACCTTACATACAGTGGTTATAATGAATCTTCTTTGTATTTTGCTAATCCAGATTTATATGCTTTAATTATATATGTATTTGTAACAATCTTTTTTTTTGTATTTAAAAATAACGATATTTTCTGTGTTTTATCATCTCTTGTTAAAAAAATCTTAAGGATGATAACTATAGATCTGGTCAACTCTATATAGTATGTAAGGTGTTCTATTGTGGGAATGCGCCAAGATAAAACTGTACTATTATATTTGTATACTATTACATGGCTTGCTGTGGTTTATCCATCTTTCTATTGATTTATGCTGGGTCCAGTTTTCTGCCATTATAAAGAGTACTGAGATATACTTCCTTGTTTAGGTCTACTGGTGTATGACAGAGTTTCTGTGTACATATCTAGGATTTTTGGGTTATAGTATACATACACACTCAACTTTATATAATTGTTTTTCATTGAGGCAAGTGGTATGATTTCCTCGTACATGCATGAGAAAAATGAGGTATTGAAATGCTCTGTAACTTGGCCAACTTAATAAGAGAGCCTGTATTCAAATTCATACCTACCCATTTTTATTTAATATTCTGACACCCCCCCCAGCGTTCCACATCAATCTTCAAATTTCATTCTTTAAGATCACCAGAACAGTTTAGCTAGTTGACTGTATCATTTCAAAGCAGAGAATCAAAACAGATAATGAGGTGCAGTGGGCATGTAAGGAAGAAGGAACAATAGATGGCCTTGTTGTGTTTATCAGAAGAGTTCACTGCATTCACAACATCCTCTGAGAAATGATGGGTCTGAGTTATCCTCTGAGAAATGATGGGTCTGAGTTTTCCATATGCTCAGGATGAATTTTATATGACAGATTATTTATGTTTCTAAAATACATTTAATAAATTGCTACATATATTTAATGCAACATACAGACTGCTTTGATTTTTAAAATGGTATTACAACGAGCATATGCAGGTCTCTAGTTTTCCTTGCAGAGTATGCAGATTGCCTTCTTAAGAAGAAAACTGTATGAACCTGAAACTTTGTGACACCTTTTTTTTTTTTTTTCCTTTAAATGACACTAGTTACATTTGGACCATATCTTTTAGACTTCTTTTGCTTTTGTTTTTTTTCCTTTCCCTTCTAGGTAGAAAATCTGGTTTATTAATGGTGAGAATTCTAGAGCTTCATGAAGAATGTAATATCCAGGTTGCCATGTGTGAGCAGTTGGGGGTGCTGCAGGCTGACAACTCTTCCCAAGATGAAGCCCCCAGAACTGGCCTGAAGGTTCTCTTTACCAAGGAGACAGCAAGCTATCTCAGAGGCCATCCTCAAGACCTCATCCATATATATCCTCCCTGGTGAGTTTGAAAAACTGCTTCCAGCAGTCAGTAACTGAAGGTTTGTCTCAAAAGGTATTTTTATCAAGAACATTTTTGTCACTTTATCATAGTAAAATCCCAGGGAATTAACCAGGATTTAGCATAGGGTTTTTTAACAGAAGCACTGAACTCTTCAATGACTTGTTATAAGATGTAGCTATGTCTTTATCCTTCTTAGAAATTTAATTTTAGTCAGTGGTACATATTGTCATTATGTGTGAGCAGTATAGTACATATTGAAAAGCATGAATTAAAAAATACTATTAAATCTTGTTGAATCTTTGATGTTTGTTACTATATTTTGTCTTGTTGATCTGTCCATTAGTGGGGAATTGAAGTCACCTACACAAATTGTTTTTATTTTCAATATTTGTTTTCAAAGTGGTAGTATTTATCTAATACATTTTGGTATGTGTTGTGTCCTTCTTATTCATTATGTAGTATTCATTCCTGTCTTACAGCCTTTTTTTTTAAGTGGAAATCTATTTTTTTCTGATATAACTATGTCATTCCCTGCCATTTGCTTATAGCATTGTTTTCCAACCCTTTACATAACCTGTGTTTATCAGAAGGTTAGATTATTTTTCCTAATCCATCCATATACTCTGTGTCTTTGAGTTGGTCAGTTTAGCTGCTTGACGTTTAGAGTGATTATTGACATGTGAAAGCCTGTTGCTGCCATTTTGTGTAGGTTTGTGGTTGTATCTGTTTCATTTTTAAATTCTTTCCTGTTTCTCCTATTGGATTTAGACTTGAAATATCCTTCAATTCTCCTTGGAGGGGCAAAGTTTTCTTACTTATTCTTTGTCCAAGAAAGCCATTTTTTCCTCCCTCATATTTAAAAGAGGACCTTGAAGAATAGAATATTCTTGATTGGAAGCTTTTAGCTTTCCTTTAAAAAAAAAAAAAAGCCACATCAATCTGTTTTCTCTTGGTCCACATTGTTTCTTCTGAGATAGCTGATGTTAGCCTGATCTGGATTCCTTATAGGTATCTGTTTCTTTTCCTTCATCAACTTCAATATTCTCTCTTTATCTTGTGCTATCTCCATTATATCCCTTGGTGTTGGTCTCAGGTTATTCTGGTGTTCTCTTAGCTTCTGGATTTCTGTGCTTATTTCCTTTTTCCAGATTTGGGAAGTTTTGTTCTATTACTTCTTTAAACATGTATCTTTCCCTTTCTTGGATACCTTTCATTCTTATGTTGCCTCTCCTTGTGGTGCTGGAAGTTCACCATTTTCTTCCTTTTTTTTTCTTACTTTATATTGAAACCAGGTGCAAAGTACCACCAAAACTAGCAAGGAGAGAGAAGCCTGTATTTAAGCTGGCACTCATGGAGTTCTTCCCACCCACACCAACAGTTGCAAGATACGCCAGTTTTTAGGGAAAACAAAGCAGGATTTATTTACAAAAGGAGAAAAACAAGAGTTGCAGAGGCCATGAGTTGTCAAGTTATCTTATCTCAGTTTCAGCTCATTCTCAGAATTCTAAACAAAGATGGCATCTTTTTTTCTGCTCCAACCCTGCAGCCACATCTCAAACAAAGCACAAAGCACAAGATGGGATCTTCCTGTGTCTCCTCACTCCAGATAAAGAAGATACCCAAAATGACAAGTTTTCAATTTCCCAGCATATATGAATCAAAAGCTTTTCTAGAAAATACAGATTTTAAGTTTTCTCAGCATACGCAGATTGCAAACTTTTTCAAGTTTCCTGATGAAGGCCTGTGTTTTCTCCTGACTTTTCCCTTTCCTCAGGATGACCCAAATCCCAGGGTTGCATCTGGGGCCAGAAACCTGCAGCACCTCTCCTCTCTTCAGAGACAGAAAGCCCTATTAATCTCCTTGCAACTCCCACAGGCTCTCTTTTATTCTCTTCTGTTGGACTCCTCCCACAGTGCTTCTTACTGTTTGCCCTTTAAGGCATATCTTATCCTGATCATTCCATATTGAAACTCTTATTGCACCCTCCCTTTTTTAATTTTAGCTATGTTACCCCATATCTCTTTTTCTTCCATATTTGCTTGTTTGTAAATTTGTTTTATACTCAATTCTGTTGAATTGTTTGATTAAATATGGTTAAAATAGTAAAATTTATGTTGTGTGTTCCCACTATGAAAAGACATAGATAAAGAAGAGAGCCATTAAGAGTTACTTATTCTCTGGTGTTTGTATCAGTTCATAAATTAGTTATTTAACAAAAATACATACTTCTGTAGTATGCACATATTGATGTGGAGGGCTACTCTGTCTGTAGATAGAAAAATCCAATTCAGATTTAATGTTTGGTAAAACTTAGTTCTATCTTAACATTAAGAATGATTATATTAAATTAAGGTCAAATAATTCCTTTGTTGTGAGTTCATAGGGCTCCAAAATTCCAGTGATATTTCTATTAAGTCATTATTAAACTTAAAAATATAGCATAATAACTGCTAATATTTTAATGAGTGTTCAGTGTATTTTAGGTGTAGTACTCAATTCTTGAATCACTTCCCAATATCTCTCTGGGTTGTAGCTCTATTTTCCCCATTTGCTATATTAAGAAACTTAAGCATATATTTCATTGTATAAAATAAGCACAGTAAACTGAGCATATATTCATTTGAGTATTTAAGTATTTAACTGCTCAGGAAAACTATAAATGAGACCTTGTTTTGCCTCATAAAACAGAATGCTGTAAAAATACTTATACAAGTATTAGGTACAGTATTGAAAATGTTTATCCCCTCACCACTTGTCTAAGACAAGAGGTTGGCATAATGAATTACCATCCTGCTATGTCCAATTGTAAGGCACCAAAGTCTTCATGGAGAGCTGTAATCTGACTTGATCTTAATGGTTGCTATGCTGTGATAAAATGATGAGTAGTGACCCTGATCCAAGAGAATTCTGTGTTGAGGGCACAAGGAGAAATGTTGATTCCTTAAATTTGAGGAACCTTGATGCAAAAAATGTTTAACGTCCTGGTCATTTTTGAAAGCTCACTATGATCATTTGTAAAATGGCAGGTGATATCTATTAAAACCTTTTCTTAAAGCAATAAGGCGAGATGACAATATGTAGAATAGTTCATTATGAACCTGTTTCTATGTTTATAGCTAATTAACACCATAAAAGCATGATTATAAATGTCTGGTGTGGAGGAGTCAACTTTACATAGTGAATGAATATGCAACTCTGATGATAGGTGATAATTCTAGAGAAAATTGTGAAAGTAATTTTGTAGAAAGTTAGAGGAATCAAAGGGATAAGCCCAAAATGCTTACTGAAGTCACACATGCAGGTTAAGCTCCGTGACATGTACTACTGGCTTGTTTCTGAAAGAGGGTAATTAAGGTCAGAGAATACTAAGTTTTCTTTGAGAGCAAGGTCTATTTACTTTAGAAAAGCTAGATATCTCTAGTCACAACAATAAAAGCAACTGTTTGTTAGAGACCCACTCCAGTTTTGATCTAATATTGAAATCCTATTAAAAACATTGCACTTTAATCAACAAATTTATGGTTAAATATTAAACATTATTAAATGGAAGGAAAACTTTATATCTAATTCAGTGTCCCACTTGACTCATATGTACTTTTTATTGCAAAAGTAAGATTGGACAAACAAAAAAGTTGTACTTTTAAAAAAATATTTTGCTTTCTGTCAAGTCTTCCAGCAACAAATGTTTAAAGATCATAGTCCCAGGAGGCACTATCCTGCTAGAAAGCTAGAAAGAGATGTGATAGGTGTCCTTGCTTTGTTCCCCCAGTGTCTTCCATTTAATGAACACTGCACTTAGCACACTAATTCTTTTAGATCCATCAGATTAAATAATATATGAATAAAATATTTATTTTCTACTTTAATGTAAGTTTATTGTTGTATAAAATGGCTTAGAAACAACTGTGTTCTCTGTCCCCTTTGAATTCATGTCTTGGAAGCATAATGTGCTATGTCTGCGCAATATCCCATCTGAATAATGGTTTTCTTTTACTAATATTCTCTTTTATAGTTTCTAAAATAAGGTAATTTATAGAATAGAGGCAAACTTCAGAATGGAGGTGATATGAATGAATGTCAAGATGAGAATGGCTTATTCTGGTTACTAAGTATCCACTCTATTTCCCTATTTTACACTATGAAGTGGAGTGTAGGACTGGTAGGATTAGTGAAAAATTGCTTTGCAAGACCAGTGTAACCATATGGTCTCCATGTTTCTCAGATGATCCTGAAATTATATAACCAGCTTATTTGTAAGAACCACAGATAGGAGGTGGGAATTTATATGCCAGTATTTGTTGCTATGAAAGTACATAGCCAGGCATAGTGGCACATACCTGTAAGCAACAACTTAAGGAGTTGTGGCGGGGTCTGGGGATCACAGTTCATGTCCCACCTGGGGCAACACAGTGAGACCTAGTTCTAAAACATAGCTGGGCGTGGTGTCACATGCCTGTAGTCCCAGCTACTTGGGAAGCTGAGGCTGGGGATTACTTGAGTCCATGGTACCACGGGCAATGTGAGCCTGCGGTTCCACAGGCAAAAATAGCAAGACCTAGTCTCAAAAGAAAGCAGATAGTTTACCAAATCTTTTTGTACTCTCAGTAATGTAAAAAAAAAAAAAACAACAAAAAACTTCATATCCTGACCTCAGCCTTATACACACAAGGCTTATAGTCGCAGAAATAGGTAGTATTTACATTACTTAAGTAGTGTTCTTCAGTTAAATTAATGCCAACCAGACAAGTAACGTAGTAACATACCTGCATGGAGTCATGATCACTGGGCCTCTAGTTGTATCACATGTGAATCATTCTCTCAGATAGCTTGGCGTGCTGATACTGTACCTTCAAGTGTTCCCTATTGAATGAAGAAAAATAACCAGAAGGTAAACAAAAATGAACCCTACTCTGAATAATAGCTACAGAGTAGCAGTTCTATTTTCTATATGTTTGAACACAAATCATAGACCATTTGATCAGTATTTGCCTATTGAACCTTTTTTTCTTTTTTAAGGACTAGGTGTTGCTGTTTTTGCCTGTGGAACTGCAGGCTCATGTTCCCTGGGGTACCACAGACTCAATCAGTCGCCAGCCTCAGCTTCCCAGGTAACTGGGATGACAGGCATGCACCACCACGCCCAGCTATTTTTTTGGGACTAGATCTCACTATGTTGCCCCGAGCTGGACTTGAACTGTGATCCCTAGGCTTAGCTGCTTCATAGGCTGAAGTTCACAAGCATGTAACACCATTCCCAGCTGTCTGTTGAATTCTACTTATTGAATCAAAATACATCCATTCACTATTTTTTTTAAAGAGTCTAGGTCTCACTGTGTTGCCCGGGGGTAGTCCTGAACCCATGAACTCAAATGATCCCTAGCTTCAGCCTCCCAGGTAGCTGGGGTTACAGGTGTGCACCACCATGCCCACCTATGGCAATTTTTTTTTTGAGACTAGGTCTTGATATGTTGTCTCATATATGAGTGATTCCTAGATGTGAGTGACTCCTAGCCTCCGCCTCCCAAGTAGCTGGGATTAAAGGCATGCACCACCATGCCTGGCCAATCATTCACTCACTATTAATGACAGATGGTTGGTATCAAATACTGTCCATAGGCACTGACAGTTCACATGAGAATATAAAGAAAAGATATATATATATTTAGTATCCAAAGTAGAATAGGAAGAAAGTATTTAAGCAGTTGCTTTAACTCAAAATGTCACTGTCCTTAGAATTACTTAAATCTTGTATTTTAAACACGCGGTATGAGTGAGGCATTTGACTAAATGAAGTTGCCATTTAATAAATCCGTGGGGCAGTTGCAGACTGATTTTTTTTTGTTTTGTTTTGAGTCTAGGTTTCTATGTTTTTGCATGTGGAACCTCAGGCTCACGTTGCCTGGGGTACCACATACTCAAGCAATCTCCAACCTCAGCTTCCCAGGAGCTGGGATTACAGGCACATGCCACCATGCCCAGCTGTTTTTTTTTTTTTTGCGAGTAGGTCTCACTACATGTCCCTAGTGGGACTCAAACCACGATCTCTGGCCCTGGCTGCAGCTCCCTAGGCTGCTGCTTACAGGCATGTGCCACCATGCCTGGCCCGCAGAGTGATTTTAATAAGTAAGATTTTGATAAATATTAGGGGCGTTGTGGACAGCCTGGTGGTGCTTATCAGAAGGCTGTGTTGGTTGTGTCAGAGGCATGAGCAGCAATAAACAATCCAAACTGTCTGTCAAGAGTCAGTAGCAAAGTTCTTCCCAGATGAGAGTCTTCAAGGAGTCAGAGGTCTTCCCAGGCTGAATGTCTGAATCTGTGTGCTGATTGAACATTCACAGTTCTCTCAGTCGTCCCCTTACTCCCATCAGGGATGTGTGGGTTTTGAGCCTGATAGGCACATTTTCAAAACTGGTGTAAATTTCAAAAGCCAAAGCTCCCCAGCATGTGAATCCAGACCAGCATTGGGGTCAGCCGTCTGACACTGGTATGGTACTGGGTAGAGTGGGCATAGGATGCAGCAGAGACAGGTCCACTATGCTATATACCTAACCAGGAACTGAGTAAGTAAGCAGTTTGGGGTGATTGTTCATATTCTTCTTAACATCTATTGCCTGAAATATGGACACTTGGTTTGTAGTTTATGTAACTATATTAACTGATGATGATGGAGGGATATTTATATTTAGAGTATGCACTTCTATCCTATTGTTAATGTCTCACCAGATTACTGTAGAGTCTGGAATTTACAGCTCATCCCCAGTTTTTACCTCTACCCTTTGAAATATTCTTCCAAAGATTTATTTATTCTTTTTTTTAAAGACCCTTTGGTTTGCATTGCTGCCCTATTTTACTTTACCCTTTATGACTTTTATTCTCCTGTATGTTTCTGTATGTTCTTAATTTACTAACGAGACCATTACCTGCTGGTGCCTTTGCTTTTTATCATTCTATACAGAGTTACCAAGTATTAATTATAGAACATCTGTTCTATAAAAGGCATATAGATGACTGATCACAGATCTTCCTCTTAACTTACTGTGTAGTGAGGGAAAGACTAATGATGGAATAGACAAATACAAATAAGATGTATTGTAAGGAAGGTTTATGTTGGGCTCCCGTGGGACGTGGATTCCAGTGCAGGTTACAGAGATGCTTCCTAAATTATCAAGAGAATTAATAAGATACCAAGGAGTCCGTGGTACCATGGGCAATGTGAGCCTGCGGTTCCACAGGCAAAAATAGCAAGACCTAGTCAAAGAAAAAAAGAAAGAAAGCACATAGTTTACCAAATCTTTCTCTTCCTGACATATTTAAGGCTTATTTATGTTTTAATAGTACCAGTGGGTAAAAAGATGAAAATGTATGTGCTATTCCTGGAACTGGAGCCTGGTCAAGGCAGGCAGGTCTAGCAGCCTTCCCAGTAAACAATAATAGGAGTGACAGAGGGTTTGTTAAATGCTCAGAAGGCGAGGAAAGCCTGTAATTTCTTCATAATTATCTTTGGACTTGGTGATGGATTTAAAGTGGTCTACCACTGCCAACTCTTTAGGATTCTTTTTGAACCACACCAGGCAATTTGGGAGATGGTGAGCACAAGCCCCGGTACCACTTCCTCTCTCTGGAAGCACCTCAGCAAAACCCTCCCAGACTTTGGGCATGACAGGGAAGGTCCCCGACTCAGTGCACCACACCATGGGAAGACCACCCCCACCAAAGCAGCTAGCAGCACCTTTTAACCAAGACTGAACCCCATATTTGAAACAACAACATCCCACCCTAGAGCTGGAATTTTCAGATACTGTTAACAGAGATCCAGATAGGAGGACCTGAGGGAGAAATTTCAGCAATCTGAACCTCTACCCCTGCCCACCAATCACTACAGCTTATAAACTTGGGAAACTTTTGACGATCCAGCAATACCATCAAGAAATAATGCCCACTGACATCAGTGGAACTAGCACACCAAAGGCAGAACAAACTTGAAAGCACACTATGGGAAGAAGGAAAATCACAGACAACCAAAATAATCTCCCTTAAGAGCAATGCACCTCAGAAACAAAGCTAATGGATGGAAATCTACAACAGGAATGCAGAAAAATACTATGACCTGACAGAAAAGGAATTCATAACCATCATTATAGAAAAAAAAAAAACTGGAAGAATTAATAAAGACGGAAAATGAAGAGGCTGTAAAACTATTCTGCAAGCAAATGGACCCCAAAAAAAAGCAGATGCAGCCATGTCAGATAAAATAGGCTAAAGACTTAAAAAGGTAGTAAGAGATAAATTTGCCCACTATATAATGATGAAGGGGACAGTACACCAGGAAGACATAACATTTTATATCCACCAAATGAATGCGCATCAAATTCACCAGACGATTACTACCATCGCTGAAAACTCATTAAAAAAAATACATACGCAATATAGTGGACTTTACCACTCACTCTCACCAAGGGACAGATCAACAAGACAAAAATGAAAAAGGACACAGGGCATACATACTAACCCTAAATAAATACCTAGGCCTATGGATCCAGTAGACATCTACAGGAAACTGCACGCAGTAAGAAAGACATTTTTTTAAGGACACATGGATCATTATTTAAGATCATGTATTGGTCCACAGGACCACCATCAACAAATTCCAAAGGATTAAAATTATACCAGCAGTTTTCTCATTTCATAAAGACATCAATTAGAAATCAGTCAATCATAAAAAGATGGAAAAGAAACCTCACATCTCATGGGAACTGAACCCACCCCACATTAATGGAAAAACACTGGATTAACAAGGAAGTCAAAAAGAAATGGAAAAATATTCTGAGATGAATGACAGGGAGGACATGTCCTTCCAGAGCATATGGGATGCTGCAAAAGCATTTCTGACAAGACAGAAATTTATAACAGTACAGTCCCACATCAAAAAGCAAGAAAATATCCAAAGAAACAACCTAGTCTCACACGTGAGAGAACTAGAATAAGAACAGCAAAAAAGCAAGTTGAAGGAAGGAAATAAAAATTCAAGCAGAAATAAGTGAAATAGAGATTAAAAAAGACAGTCCAAAAGATCAATAAAACAAAAAGATGGTTCTTTGAAAAGGTAAACAAAATAGATAAACCTCTGGCCAGGCTCACAAACAAGAAAAAGGAGAAAAAACAAATAATTAGAATCATAAACGAAAGAGGAGAGATTACAATGGACAAAACAAATACTGAGGATAATACAGATTACTACAAACATTTATATGCAAACAAGTACAACAACCTTAAATTTTTAGACTCATACAACAGTCCAAAATTGGATAAAGATACAGAAAGACCAAATAAACCAATCTCAAGGAGAAAATTCAAACAAGAATAAAAACCCTCCCCAAAACAAAAGCCCTGAACCAGATGAATTTGCAAATGACTTCTACCAGACCTTCAGAGACAAACTGGTGACTCCTACAAAACTTTCAAAAACATAGAGAAAGAATACTGCCAAATACACCCTACAAAGCCAATTCCACACTAATACCAAAACCAAACAAAGATGGCACAAAGAAAGAAAATTATAGGCCAATCTCCCTAATGAACACAGATGCAAAAATTCTCAACAAAGAGATCCTAGCAAAGAGAATCCAACAATGCATTGAAAAGATAACACACCATGACCAAATAGGATTTAACCCAGGGAAAAAAGTATGGTTCAACACCAAAAATCAATTAATGTAATCCAACACATCAAAAAAAGAAAAATAAAAACGTGATCATATCAATACATGCTGAGAAAGCATTTGACAAAGTTCAACATCCATTTATGATGAAGGCCCTTTAAATTCTTAAGATAGAAAGAATGTACCTTAGCATAGTAAAAGCAGTAAATGACAGACCCACAACCAATACCATCCTAAATGGAGAAAAACTGAAAGCCTATCCTCTGAGATGGAGAGCAACAGAAGACCCTCCGCCTTACCACTACTTTTCAGTTCTATAGTTCTATATGTCCTAACGAGTAGTTAGGCAAGAAAAGGACATACAAGTAATCCTAACAGGGAACTTTCGAAGAAGTAAAACTATCATTGTTTGCAGTTAATATGATAATATATTGAGAGAATCCTAAGAATTCCACAGAAAACCTAATGAAAATAATAATCCAGTTTAGTAAGGTAGTATGCTACAAAATCAGTGGTCTTCTTAAAGGCAAAAAATCACTCTGAAGAAGAATAGATAAAGAAAACTACCACTTTCACAATTGTGCCAACGAAAATTAAATAGCTGGGAATAACTTAACAAAGGAAGTGAAAGACTTATACAAGGAAAATCATAAAACACTGTTAAAGGAAAATAGAAGACACAAAGAAATGGAAAGACATCCCTTGCTCATGCATTGGAAGAATTAACATTGTCAAAATGACCATTTTACCAAAAGCAGTCTACAGATTCAGTGCGATTCCAATAAAACCTCAGTATCTTTCTTCAAAGAAATTGAAACTAAAACTTAATTTGGAACAATAAAAAACCTCGATAGCCAACATTCTCCTGGCTAAGAAGAGAGGGTGACTTTAAATTGTAATACAAGCTGTGGTGGTGCATGCCTGTTTCCAAGCGCTGGGAGGCAAGAGGCTTGGGATTGCTTGAGTTCATGGATTTGAGACTACCCTGGGCAACACAGTGAGACCTGATCTTGAAAATTCAGCCAGGCATGGTGTCAGGCGCCTGTAATCCCAGCTATCTGAGAGGCTGAGACTGGGTTTCGCTTGAGTCCACAGTACGCCAGGCAACTAGAGTTTTGGTACTCTGGGCAACATAGTGAGACCTAGCCTTAAACAAACAAACAAATAAATAGTTGTAATACCAAGCCATAATAATTAAGACAGCATGGTATGGTATGGAACAAAACAGCCACACAAACTAATGGAACAGATTGAAAGCCCAGATATAAAGCCCTCCATATATATATATATATATATATATATATAT
>PVHY01008549.1:0-60941 GCA_004024945.1 Uropsilus gracilis | reverse complement strand
TGGCCTCCATCTTTCCTTCCAAAATGGCTGATTCCCTCTCTTTGTTCCAACCCTCTTTAATATCCTTATTTTCCATCAAGATAACTCCTGGGGTAGGGAGTCCTGTCAGGCCAGTAAACTAATCAAAGTCCCCCGAGGGACCCATCTCTTAGTAACATTTGCAATTTTAAAGCAAGAGACAATGGCACTCAGAGCTAGGTGCCCCCTATCATTTCAATAAATAACACTGCCCGTATGGGGTCCAGGCTTCATACACATATTCAGTTATCATAATTGGCCTTGTGGACAACAGACTACTGATGCAGAATATCTGCAAGAGTGCCATAAACTGCAGAAAAGAATCAAAGCACTGCTCCCAGAAGGATGCAACAAATGATACAGGAAGGAGATACTGGAGGTGCTAATTTTAGTAAGGGTAACAAACTTATGCTCTAGATTTTGACTGCAATTAGGCTTACTTTCAACTCTTCTGGTGCTTAGCAGCTGCAACCCTAAGAAACCCATGAAATGGTCTGACCCTCAGAATTCTCCCCATAAAAAGGGAGTGATCATAACAGCATTGGACCTCATGAGGAATCTTGGAGAACTTGAATAAGTCATGTTCACATGGTGACTAGCAGAGAATAAACTGTCAAGACACATTATTGTGGATGTTCTTGTTATTATTACTGCCTATCCAAGAAATTGCAAGCACCTAAGGAAAGGTAGAGAGAAAAAAGGTTATGTTATGTGGTGACATGACAATGATACTGATAGAGGGGGCTACCCCCGCCCCATTGTCTCCTGTTTAAGACTGCAGATTTCAAGGACAGGTATGCTAAAATGGGAGAATGACCTTAGTTGGAATTTCCCTTCAGGGAGATGCAGGCAGAGAGTGGGGGTGGGCCCTCTATCAATACCAGTCATATTTTTCAAGCTATCTACAAAGAAAATCTTAAACAGGACATTTGACATCTCACTATGCAAGTGTGTGTACCCATGCACATGCATACACACACACACACACACACACACACACACTTTTCTTAGTACTAAAACAAAATAAATCTACCTCAGTATAAACTGCCTCATAAAATAATTACATAATTTTTCTTCTATCTATGTTAGAATTTTACTGAGCACCTTCTTCAATATTTCTGTTAAAACAAAACAAAAAGTTGTTTTTTTGATATTTTAAATATTTAGTTTCTTCAGTTCACCACGTCCATTTTAGTCTCTCAGTTGGCACAGTATTATTTTCCCCTTCTCATTTAAAACATATCCAAGAAATGCATGATCCAAATTAATTTCATTACTGGAAAAAATATTCATTAAAATGTTTATGGAGTCCTGTGGCTTTATATAATTTGACTTCACTCAATAGCTTTGAAAACCAAAGCATTTTTTTTTAATTTCTGAGGAGTAAACACTCTAAAACCCTTTCCCCACCTGTGCTTCTGAGGAGTTACAATTTTCCGTGATAAGAGGTCTACTGAACCTCCCGGTACAATTTTAGATCCAGACAAGACAGATTTAGTAAACACAAATAGACTGAGATATCACTCACAGTACAATTTCTCCAGGCAAGCGATGTCTCTCCCCCAACCCTGCTGTCCACTTAGATTTATATTATGGGGTAGTAGAGTTGAAAGAAGCTTTACAACCTTGGGATGGAAGAGTGGAAAAGTTAGGGTGCAGCCAGACAAAATGACAGCCCAAAGGCACGCATCTCTCAGGGTAGCCAGGCCAAATATGGATAAATCTGAGTCTTGTTCTCTGCTGTGTATCCCTCTGTCACCAATACCTTTGCCCACCAGTAAAGCAAAGACATTTCTGCTTGTACTTCCTTTCACTTACTTCCTTATAGGCAAACATTGCAGGGGAGGGTTGTTCCTTCCAAGATCAAAAGACAGTAGAACATAAAGACAGGTGTGTGCCACTTGGGTGGCAGAGAGGATAACCCTGATCTCTGAGTGGCCAGCATAGGGGGCAGGAATCAAAGGAAGGGGGAAACTGAGGCCCAAAGTTTATTATCCAACTCAAGTTTCTCAACTAATGATCTAGTTATCTCATTCTTAGAAGAGTGTGATGCTACTTTTCTAACAGAAAGATTGTAAGATTTTAATACAACATAATCAATTACACAATATTATCACTAGAACTAACATGAGTGTTGTCAAATATTTCCAATGTATTAAAATTGGTAAAATACATAGACCATTACCTAAAAAATTGAAATCCCTCAGTATTATTAAAACTATAATAAAATGTATACTAATTTTAACTGGTTTTCCTTTTTTACCTTATTCTGTAAATAAGAAGGGAATCTCATGATTTCTTCCCTCCACTTCACAATTACTGAGCATAGTATCTCAAATTAGCAATGGAGTTAGAGACAAATCCTCTTTGCTGTCACAGTTTCCCTCTCAAAGCAAGAACATGAGTCAATGCCCAATCACTTTGAGGAATACACAAAGGAAAGCCATATAACAGATATGGAAGTTACTACTTTCTTAGTTTCACAAGGAATTTGAAGTTATTATCTCATATACTTATGTGAACGTCTTCTGAGTTCCTTGCTGGGAGTTTGGTTCACTTCCCTGGTGGACTGTGCCTAAATTCTTAAGATCAGTTCAGCACATCTCTCATCCCTGTGCCCTGCCCTCAGGAAAAGGGCATAGTGACCTATTCCTCCTGGAGTTATTCTTACAAGCACTAGACCTGAAGGGTATTTGCTAGACTTAGAAGAAAGTGGATGATGAAATCAGCCTCTCTGTGAACTTTTGGAGAAGAGTGATAGTGACCTCAAAGGACTTTTCCCTAAGACCAGAATGGTCAACTTGCAGCAATTCCTCAAACATTTGTTCCCTGATCAATTTGACTTTGTTTACTGTTCCTCTTCTAAATAGTCATTCCTCATTAAAACTTTTATCTTAGCAACTGTTTTTTGCCATAATGTGGGTTCAATCTAGTTCATCCTACACTAAGGAGAGTCATTTAGTCTTATGACATTCATCAAGAGCAAACTCAGAATTCAAACAAAATCACAAGCCCAGGTTTGCCATTTTGTTGGCCAGAGGACTATCCCAGACAGGATGGAGTAGGTGAAGTCTGCTGGCTTCCAGATGACCTGAACTCATTCGAAGGCACCTCTGAGAAAGATAAGTAGCCAGTTCAGTCAAGGAGGAGAGAAGAAAACTAATCCCAGGACAGAGAAAAACATGAGGTACTAGAGGACAGACAGTTCGTTGCTACGAAGCATTTTTGCTGAGGATATCAAATGCTACTTCCACATGAAGCAACCTTTCTGAAAAAGAAATGAGGTGGACCTTTCTGTGGCACTGGACAACATGTATGTTTGCATTCTTGAAATTCCATTTCTTGGCCTTCTCTCCCTACCTCACATCCTTGTCTCTCTTCCTTACATATGGTTTTTCTGTGTACCCCTCAAATTTTGAGGCTCAACAGTTTTATTCTCACATATCCCTTCTCACATATTCTCTTTCTATCACTTACCCCCCCTCTAGTTGATAGTATTCATTTCATAGCTTTAAATTGCTATGATAAAAGACTCTCCAACCTCATTTTTCATCTGAAAAGTTCATTATAACTTCAGAATAGAACTTGAACCTGTCCATGTCCACACCTGCCATATATGATTGAGTTAGACAGTCTATTATCAAAGAATATACCCAATATCACATTTGTGCTTACTCAGTGGCTTGTCTATGAACAGATAATGATCTTTTGATGAGATCACTAGATCTTGTTTATTATGCAAATAAATTGTATGAAACATGTTTGTACATATATAATCATATGTAGTGCATGTATATATGCACATATATAATAAGCAAGAAATACTTATAAAACATGCCATTAAGAGAATAAACTCTACAACCAGATTCAACTTTTCTACTATGTTGAGACCGTAAGTAAATCTCTGGAAATCTCTACCTTTCATTCTATCATCTTTAAATTAATGGTGATCAATATTATTTCTTTATAGAATTGTCATTAATTAAATGTGTGGATGCAAAGATCCTAGAGTTCCTAACATCTAGTAAACATTTAATCACTGTTACTAATATTTTTCTTTTTTTTTTCTTCTTACAATTACTATAAATATCTTTTGGGAAAATGACAGTCTGGCTCTTTATTCTTCGGCAACCAGGTTGGCAATGGGCCTCAAGTTCAGTCATTCTGAATGAATAAATCTGTAATGAACAAAGTAAAAGATCTGGGAGATGGAAGTAGATGACCAAGAACAGGTAGAACTGGAGAAGAAAGAATATGATTTGAATTTAGAAAAAATGAATTTTATAGGCCAACAAATTCTGACAGGAAGATAATATAGATAAAAAATGACGAAAAGAGAATCATGTTTTGGATGAGTATGGCCTGTAGCATGGCAGTTGATGAGAAATTCCCTTTGGCATTTTCAGCCCCAATGAAATTTTCTCCAACTTATGAATCAGTTTCAAAGTCAGGCTGCATCTTGAGTCTTGACTATTGCTGAAGAGCTGAAACCTGTCATTTTCTTCAGGTACAGAGAGCATGACTTTTTCTCACAGGATTTTCCACAGAGCCTCATAAGAAGTCTATAGTCCCCTGCTTGCCAGAAAAACCCCAGAGACAGTAGCTTAGGTTAGATTGAGTAACTGCAGGAGATGAAGTTTTTGACAAATATTCCTTTCACTCTCCAAAAATGGACAGCCAGGCACAAGGGTAGTGAATAAGAGAACAACCAAAAAAAATTCTAAGACCTGTGTGAGGAAACAAGTCTCTTTTTGTAAAATCTTGCTTTTGTTTCTTGTAATTTTTTCAAGGATCTTTTCTGCTGTTTTAGTATTAAAATCATATGGACTAATGAGAAAGCACATATAGTAATAAACCCCTTCTTACAGGGAAATAGGAGAAATTTTAAAATAATGAAATTTCATTTAAAACCTAGTGCTTTTAAAAGGAAACCTTCCACATGGGCTCTAGAGCTTGATATTCTTCTCTGTTGGGCAAAAATTTCCCCCCATGTGAAACAAAGGCTTAAAACATATCTTTTGCAGACAAGAACATATTGTATTAAGTTTACTCAAAGTATATTTGTGGATTTGTAAATTCATGGTAGTGACATTAGAACCATTCCAGAAAGTAAAATATTCAGAGATGTAGGGGAGTCATCTGTAACCTAAGCATTGGCTTAGGGTATGATGCCAAAAGGAATAAAGACCATGAAAGAAGAGACTACTCAAGGAGTGGGTAAATAAAGAGACAAATCACTGTTTACAAGTCAATTCATTTTCAGTCCTGTCTTTGTGCCACTAAGATGCCCTCAACCTCTTTCACCAACAACGGGATGCTAAACTTTTCTTGCCTACTCAACATGCAATCCCACGTTCTCCCTCACTAATGAAACCCATTTTTATTTGGAACAATATTTCCTGCCTTAGTCTGTAGATCACTACTTGATCTAAGCCAGGAGTTGGCAAACATTTTTGTGAAGGACCAGATGATAAATATATTGGGATTTACAGGCCATATGTTTACTGTCAGTTCTGTCACTGCAGTGTGAATGCAGCCAAAGAAAATATATAAATGAGAGGGTGTGGCTGTGTTCCAAAAAAAACATTATTTACAAAAATAGACAATGGGCATATATGGCCCACAGAGCAATTTGCCAAATCCTGATGTAAGCAATTCAGCCCCCCACATTCCCAGCAGCCCACACAGCTAGAAACAGGTGGTTCTTTACCAAACAAGACAGATGTATCCAATGATTGGGGCTTGGGAATGGCACAGTGCAGGTTCATGGAAAGTTTTTGCTTTCCTGGCAAAGAGGAGGGATGATGGTTTCATCTTTCTTTTTCTTTTTTCCTGGACTATAGTAATACAGCCAGAACAGCAGCAGACACTGTGAGGCCAAAAGGGAAAGGACAAGTGTAGGGTAAATGTCTTAATCAGGAATTTTACTATACAAGCCTCTGTGGCTACTGCCTGCAGCCTTGCTCTTGTTAGTGCAGAAGGCACTTGGGAACATGGGTATGGAACCCAGAGAGCCTGGTTGTGCACATGTGTAAGTGTGCACACCTGCACCTCTAAGTGTGGATAAAAGTGGGGGCAGCAGCACTATTACCAGCACTGCAATGAGCAGTGTAACTACAGAAGGGGAAGGGGGCATGAGAGAGAGAGAGAGAGAGAAAGAGAGGAGAGAGAGAGCCCAGAACAGCAGCTGGGAGGCTGCCTTTTTCCCAACCCTCTTGCCCAGTCTTTGCCTGCCTCTCTGTCTGCCAACCTCCCTGCCTAGTGTGTCTGTGTACCTGTTCCCCGAGAGAGCAATAAATCCAGAAAAACCCAGAGGATTCCAAGCTTTCTTTATCTCTCTGTCCAAATCCATAGTAAACCTACCTAGCCATGCTGTTGCCTTACAAGAGAATGGCTGAGTCTTAGTCCTGACACCATTAAATCCTGAGCCAGTTTCAGCTACCACCTAGATCCTGAGCTCTGAGACAGTGTAACTCTTATTAAAGACACTTAGTTTGATTTTCTATGACTTTCAGACAGAGCATTCCTAATTGGCACAAAGTACACATGGCTCATACATGTGTACAGACAAGCACCCACAATTATAGAGGCATGCACATACATGGACACACATATGGTACATGCCATATGGAGGCTCATGCTGGTTAAAAAAAGAAGGTACAAAGATTATTCAAGTGTTAACAGGAAGCACCTTTCCCAAGTATTTGATGAGCTCTTCTTTATTCTGTTTGTTTTTCCCAAGTGTTATAATCAAAAATAACTTTTTTTTTATTCCAGGAGAGCAAATTTTCATCCTTTGGGCTCCATTTGCTGATATGTTGACTAGAACAACTACCTTATTCCCTAAACATCCACATTTGTGTAGGAAGAAAGAAATGCAGGGAAGTCAGACTAGTTGTGAAGGAAGAGGAGAACCCAGGTAGAGGCGGGGAGCTGCTTGGACACTCTGCAGTCTGAGTTCTCTTGGGAAGTGGTTACTCAGTTTGCCTATGAGGAAGAGTCAGAACCCTTGAAACTTTGCCCATCTCCACCCATATTACTGGACTCTCAGTCATTTGGAGTTTAAGTACTGATTATACATCTCTATGAGTTAAATGGTGACCCCCCCTCTGACCTCAAAAAATACATTTTTAAAGTGCTGATCCCTAGAACCTCACCATGTGATCTTAATTGGAAATATAAGTGTAGATCTATTATTTTTGTTAAGATTATATCAGATCAAAGAGATCCAACAGTGGTCCCCAATCCAATATAACTGGTATCTTTTTAAGTCATGTCATTAAAAAAAAAAACAAATACAATTTGTGACATAACCACTCTTCATTTCTAGAAGAAACTTAACATGCTCTCTCTCTGCTATTGAAATGATCTTTGAGTGTCAAACGCACCCTTAAGTGCTCAAATTACAGTTTCAAATGTTTCAAGAAACAGGATTCTTTGAAAATGAACAATGAAATATCTGAGACAATATCAAAATAAACTTTGAATGATTTGTAATGAGAAAGATGCTACCATAGAATAATGAGGCCTTGACAATGCATGCAGGATTTCACTGGCAGGATTCCATTGGCTATAGAGGGAACCATTTAGGTACAAAAGGCAGTGGATGATGACAATGAGATAGAAACACACAAATATATAGCACTCCGTGAATTCATGATAATATGCACACACAAAATTAATTGATTGCTGATTTAGATCATTACAAAACCACCATATTCTGAAAATTAATAATGAGAGAAAAGCAGGCAATTATGCTACTTTTCATGTAGTTTTTCATGACAATCAAATTATTGATAAAGTAGCTCTTTAGAGAATTCCAGCTAATAAATATAGAAGGGGACTATGTCCTCATGTTATTTCAGGTTTTGTGTCTACATTGTTATTTGGTATGACTTGCTAGGTTATTCTGGGAGTCTAGGAATGCTAAATGTTTCTATCTAAATTAATGATAATTACTTCTTTACTTCATGTTGTTTTGGTTCACAGTTTCCTGGGAACATTCTACTTTCAGAGCGTGAGGGAAAGCTTGTGATACAGGCTACTTGAGTAAGGATGTTCCAGTTCACTTTAATGAAGTTAAAATGGCTAAATCATGGGGGTGAGTCAAACATCTGCCCCATTGTCCAAAGATCCTAATCCCCAAGCTTCTCAATTTGTTATTCTAAGTGGCAGAAAAACTTTGTGAATATATTTAGGGTTAGAGATCTTTAGTTGGGGAAAGGAGCCAGGATTGTCCAGGTGGGTTTGGTGGAGTCACTTATCACCTTAAAGGCTCAGAAGTCATCCCAGCTGAAGTCAGAAGAAGCAGAGGGAAATAGGAAATGAGGGAGGTCATGGAGGCTGCACACTTGAGAATATTTTGATGTTGCTGATCATGAGATAGAAGGTGCACCAAGCAGGCCATCAGGCAGCCTTTTCATCACAAGAGACTTCATACAGGCTGAGTGAATATGGAAATGGGTTCCTTCCAGAGACATCCAGTTATAGCTTATGCCATCTACTTGTAGGTTCTAACATCTGAATCTGCAATGGAGATGCAGTCAAGGTCAGCTGGATTCTTCTGCTACAGAATGGTGTGATAATAAATTTGTATTGTTTTAAGTTGCTAAATGTTTTGAGTTTGCAAGTGGAAGCCTGTGTTGCATCTGCCTGTGTTGGCTTCCTCTTGCAAAATCAAGACATTTAGCAACTTAATGACAAGTGTGCAGCCTCCATGACTTTCCTCATGTCCTATTTCCCTCATGTCCTATGTTTGGCTCACCCCCATGATTTACCCATTTTAACTTCACTAAAGTGAACTGGAGCATCCTTACTCAAGTAGCCTGTATCATCAGCTTTCCCTCACCCTCTGAAAGTAGAATGTTCCCAGGAAACTGTAAACCAAAACAACATGAAGTAAAGAAGTAATTATCGCGAATTTAGATAGAAACATTTAGTATTCCTAGACTCCCAAAATAACCTAGCAAGTCATACCAAATAACAACGTAGAACATCGTAGACACAAAACCTGAAATAACATGAGCACATAGTAAGAGCAGGAGTGAGGTGGTACACACACAGCCTGTATAACACAGCTGAGGTGGAGCTTGCCAGTACCATCCCAGCTATTTAGGATGTATCCTGCTTCTAGAATGCTTGCTGAAAAGCAAACACTAAACACTGCTTTTGTTTGCTGCCTTTTCACAAAAAAAAGCAAAAATCATCCTTGAATTTCTTTCAGTTAGTGAAAACAGGTCTAATACAGACCTCTAATAAAAGCACAGTGACAGAAGGTGAACTTTTGGAAATCAGGGAACCCTGATTCCGTGAAAGAATTTCCATCTAGAATGGGTCCTAAGGGTATGAAGTGCAGATTGCGCTCATGCATTATCAGAAAAACAAAAGCGAAGGACTGAGAAACTAATTTCCCATAAATATTAACAGAATCGAAAATTAACAGATTCTTCAACCAATGAACTTTTCATCAAGAACCTCTACAGATACTCTACCAAATGAACTTGGTGTTTGGACTCTGGCTAAATTCCCCTCTCATAGCATTATTGCCCATAAAAACAACTCACCCCAAGTCCTCATCAGACTCAAGCATGCTCACTACAACTTGCATATCCTGAATTACAATTGCTATGCTATCACCAGATATACTCAATTTCTTATAATTAGAGCTTACCTCAGTTGACTTTTTTACTTAAAATGGCTATTCAATAATATAATAGTATATGTCACTATCTTGTCCTGCCATGAAATAATATAATCATTTCTCTAGATCTAACTAAAATTTTACAGGTACATTAGGAAAATAAAAAGCTTCTTTCAAATGCCACACATTATGATAACCAAAGATAGTATATGGCGAATTCTTAGGATTCTCAATGAAAAAAATGGCGGAGAAAACTAAGAGTGTCCCAAATCCAGGTATACCAGTGAGAAAGAGGAAGAAAAGGAGCTCTTCTTTCATGGTTGATGGGAATTCAAAATGACACAGCAATTTTAGAAAACAGTTTGATGTTTTCTTACATACCTAATCATGTTATTACCAACCAGCTCAGCACTCGCTCTCCTTGGTTTTTACTCATGACAAGATCACAATTGCTTTGTACATAACTGTCCAAATCTGGTAATTTTGCCAAAGTCTTGGAAGCAACCAAGATGTCCTTCAGTAGCAAATGGATAAAAGAACGATGTTGCCTCCAGACAATAGAATATCATTCAGTGCTGAAGATACACACTATCAAGACATGAAAAGGACAGGAGGAACCTTAGATCCATTGATGAAGTGAAAGAAGCTAATCCGAAAAAGTGACATACTATAATTTCTAATATGACACTCTGGAAAAGGTAAAACCAGAGTGGAAATCATTGGTTGCCTGAAAGTGCGGTAGGTGGGAAAGAAGAACTGGTAGAACACAGGGGATGTTTGGGGCAATATTTTTGAAACCATACCGATGAACACAGGCACTAATCATTTGTACAAAATCACAGAACACCAAGAAAGACTCCAAAGGTGAACTACAGACTTTGGATGATTGCGATGTCCGTACACTCATCAACTGTAACAGATCAGTTGTAACACTGATGGGAAGTGTTGATTATTGGGAAGGTTAAACATGTGTGGAGCTCAGGGATATAGGAGGAAGTTCCGCACTTGGACAGAGACTGATTTTAGATGATAATACATAATGATTCTTGACTCTATTAAGTTGATATTGTGGGACTCTCTTAAATGTAATATTGTAGTTTTTAATTCCTCTTTATTAGAAACATAGCCTAAACTCTTGATGGGTAAATATGATGTCTAGGGTTTGTTTTAGTAATCCAGAAAGAGAGAAAAAATGCTGGGAAAATGAGATTGGCAAAATATTAACTAATATTAAATCTGAGCAGCAGACACATGATTGATTCACTGTATGATTCATTTAACCTTTGTATATGTTTGGAAAGCTTTAAAATGTCCACTATATTTTATCACTTCTCAAAGTCACATAAACTAGAGATCCACAGGAAAAATAAGAGCCACATCAAATTCTTTGGTCCTACACACTTAAAAGCACTTAAAATATCCCAAATAAAGCCATTTCTCACCACAATCAAATCCATTCTGAATTACTGTAATGGCCTTGTACTAATTTCCCTGCTTCTATTGTCTCTCTTCACTCTCTGTTTTCCCATAAAAACAGCTGGGGAATCTTTCTAAAACATAAATCACATCCATTCAATCTCTGATCAACCCCTTGAGACTCTCCCACTACAAATCAATAAAACTGAAAGTTCTACAAGGCCTCAAGGCCCCATGTCCCACAAATGCCAGTTCTCTCCAATCTATCAACCCTATTTCCTAGCTCCATCTTCTCCATCATCCTGACCTCCTTGTTGGCTCCTAGTGGTTGATTCCATTTTTGCCTCAGGGTCTTTGTACATGAGATTCCCTCTTTTAGAAACAACCACCAAATTCACAAGTCTTGTTCTCTCATTTCCTTCCACATTTAAGTCAAATATTAACCTCTCAGAAAGTTTTGACCACTTCTGTAAATGAGAACTCAATACCCCTCTTAACCTCTTCTCCTACTTAATGTCTTAGCATAGTGATAACTAACTACATGATACAATCTTATTTATGTCTCTCCCTCACTTCATAAAAATAAGTCTTCAAAAGGAAAGAAAAAGAACACTTGGTTCAACTCTATCTGTGGCACACAGGACAGACTCTGCTTTTCTAATATTGTGATTAAATCTACATTGATTGAATGAGAATTAAGTATAGTTTTACTTATCCAAGTACTGGGGTTTGGTTTTTTTCCTTCTCATTTCTTTAGTTTTAAATTAAAGGAATCTATATAATTCTGGGTTTCAAAACAAAAGCAAAAAACCAGTGACCACAATTTTAAGACACAAACATCTTAAGTGAACTTAGCATCCTTCTAAGGATATAAACAAGAGAAAATCATCCCTCACCTGAAATTCTCTAAAGATGACTTTCTCATAGATCAATTTAGAATTCTTCAGGTAGAACAGGAAACAGCAAAAAGTCAAGATTTCCTTCTTGATTGTGAGGCAAAGGAGCCAAGTTTCACTTTGATTAGCTGGAGTATTAGAGAAAGATGAAATGTTAAGTTTTAATCATTTAGAAAAGGAGGCACTGCTTTCTCCCCTTGGTTCAGAACCTTAGGCAAAGTTTCAATTTACCTCAAACTGCAAAAGCTGTTCAAGGCTCAGTTTCCCCCCTCATGTCCCTGTGCTTTGTATTCTGGCTTTGAATTTTCCTTTTGTATAAACCCTCTGTTTATTTTTATCCATAGGCTTGTCACCCAGCCTTTACCTTTCAGCAGAGACATTTTAAGGTAAATCTGAAATTAAGCTGTACATTGGCAGAGATTTTGGCAGACATGAGATATAAATAACTATATCCCAGATTTCTTAAATGCTCTCATTTTTACCTCTCTTCAGGCTAAAGAATGTGAGCATATATATAATACATATGCTTCCATTAATTTTGCTTGGTACGTGACTTGCTATCCTTGAAAGGCAAAGAAGGGCATAAAATAATTCATATGTCCAAGCAAAGGTTGCTAGAGAAACAACAGGCCTTCAGAGATGCCTGTTGGAATAATGATCCCAAATCCTGTACAGTTTACAGAGAGCTTTGAAATCTACTATTTCATGTGTCCCATACAACAGCCTTAAAAAGAAAATTATTACTCTCATTTTACAAACTAAGAAACTGTGGAGTTTAGAGTGTGCTGCAAGCAAAAAGTAAGCATCAGTTGGAGGCTGGCTCTCAAAGAGAATTTTATTATGCTTCAAGGGAAAACCAATTCAAAGTACCCAAGAAATCTTACAACAAAAATCACTACACAATGTGTCTTAGTCGGGTACATTGTCAATGCAGAATTACCTGGCTGTTAAAGTCCTTGAGGGGCAGATAATCATGTGGATCTTGTTGATGGAGAAATTCAGGGCTGGAAAGCAGGGTCAAGTCCAGAGGTAGCAAGCTAGTCCTTGTCCCAGGTTATGCTCAAGCCAGCATCAGAACTGCTTTACTCTGCCACATTGATATTTAAATGTTTTCAGGGCTTGATTCCGGACCATCTGGTCACATTGGTTGTATGTACTGTTAAGTCCTTATCAAGTTTTGTACAGTCAAGCACAAGAACTTGTTTATGTTTTGAGAATTTGTTTGCAAGCTCATTACAGAGAGAAATGACTTACTGAAGCTGGGGCGGGTTTCAAGTGACATAATACAACAGGAAAAAATATTTTCTGCCCTGCACTTTCTTTGTATGTCCCTTTTTCCTTTTACTCAGCTTTCTTCCATTTACTTTGAATGGTGATCTTGGTCAAATTAAAGAGAATCCTTCATTCTCTTGACCAGAGCAACATAAAGAGTTGAAGATCAGTTCTGTGTACCACTGAATATTTTATATATTGGTAGATGAGTATCTGAGAGGCTGGCTCATGTTTATCTGCCTTATCTCATTCAAAGTTCTTATTCAGTAGCGAACAATAATTAGTTTGGGAATCCATACTTGTTGGACTTATGAAAATATGGTCACTCTCTCTGTGATAACTAGCTTTAGGGGGGGGGGAAAGCTGAAGCTATTTCTGATAAACCTCTGGTCAGATTTGGACAATATGCTTGTTATAAGAAGACTGACAGAGAGAAAATGAGTGAGGGAGAACAAATTTCATTTATTTGCTATAGCAAAATTGAGTTGAATTTCTGGCCATGGAATGTGACCTGAAGATACCTTATCTGAAAATCAGTCCTTCAAGAGCCAATACTTTCTTTTCACCATCTTCAAGATGTCCAAATCCATGGTACTAAGAGTCACCCAAAATTTTATCTTTCAGACTGTGGTGTCACAAGTAACTGATTTGAAGACTCACCCTATCAATTACCATCTCTAAAATCGAGGAGGATTTACTCAGCCCAAGAGAGAAAAGCATCATCTCATTATTGGGAACAATAGGGTTGATCTTTTGTTACAAAGTTGCTGCAGTCTTTCAATACTTATCTGGCTCAAGGTAAACAGAAAATTGTAGTTCCCATTACTACTATTCATTACTGAATAAAATAAACATGAACCTCCCAATGACTCATCTACCAACACATAAAGTATTCAGTAGAGCATACAATTGACTTTAACACTTAATGTTGCAGGGATTTTCCAGAGATGGGATGGAGGAAAGAAAGGAGAAGACTGGGAATGCTGGTTCTATGGAAGTACTTTTGACTAATAACTGAATGGGGTGGTTTAATGGGGAAACTGAATATTTACCAAGTGCTAAGCTCATTTTTGACACTTTCAATATGACAACGGATCCATTAGTTCCTGCTAACACACTCTAAGAAGTAAGGTATTAATATGCCCTATTTATGAACCCATAAAGTTCATTCAAGTTCAGAATGTAATTCCTGAAAGTACATTACTACAAATAGAGCTGGAAGTTAATGCTGTCATATTTGCCTTCTGACCCATGTCTCCTTCCATGCTATGCTATTTCTCACAAAGGACCAAGCCCCAGGAGTTTAGAAAGCAGTTATTTTCTCCCATAAATGTAGAGGGATAAGCACTCCTCTCAGGTCACAGACTTTTACAGATAAACCTAGTATCTCACCTCCAAGAAACAGAAACCCAACTGCTTATACCACCCAGAGAAATCTTATGCCAATTGTATCCATTGCTCTAGACATCTCTTTAATCTTTCTGACTCTGAATCCCCATTAAGTTGCTTCATGTCTATTAGCTCAGGGGTAGAATTACTGTCAATGTCTAATTGTGTTTCCAACCTTTTCATTTATTAGGTGATTAAGAATTTTCTTTACTGATCTGTGAAATAAGATTACTAATACTTGCATCTACACATTAATTGACTTAATGTTTGTACAAAAATTAATCAATAATAGTTGGAGAAATTCTGAACCAAGCAATATAGCAATTGTACAAAAAAAAAAAAAAAAAACAAATTCGTGCAAGTTTACTTGGTTTGTTCCATTGTGCTGTCATCTTTCCCTTTATCATTCCAACACCAGTTCCAAGGAAAGCAAATGTTATTATCTCCTCCAGCACTTTCAGTGCCTGACCTATGTTGTACACAAAACTGGAGTCTATTGATTTATGAACCTCTCACTAAACCCTAGAACTCTACTTCTTCCCAGTTCCTTGATCTCCAATATCTCTCTCTTAAGATTGGGGTAGCGGTTATAAATGAGTCTCTGCAACAACCTAAAAATAACTCCACTGCATCCACATAGACACTATCGGTTATGTTTTCCTCTGCACAGATGTTGCACAAAAATGACCATATCTAAAAGCTCCAGTAGTGAAAGGTTGTTGCTGGAATAACATATACAGTATTTTTAGCATAATTCCTGTTCTAATTGCTAAAGATCTCTAGATGGTCACATAATTCATAGGTGTCACAGAAAGTAGATGTCACTGAGTAACATTTATTCTAGTTCTGCTCTGAATCTTTAGCTTTTTCACTATGCAAGTTAGTCTTGGCCTTAGCTATTCTTGAACACTATAAAAACCAAACAAAATAAGAAAACTACCATTATCCCTGTTTATCAAATTCTCATGGCATTGCTTTGAGGGCTTTACCAAAAAGTAAAAATAAAAGCAAAATCAAAATATGTGAGGTAAACAAATAGATTTTAGAAATGTTGCACATTTAAAGCATTTTTCCACAGTCAGAAAGTTCATTTGCACATTTAAATTCACATAAAATCTGCTCTTAAGGAATCTTCACTTAACATAATTTATTTGTGAAAACTCTTTGGATAATAATGGGTAATAGTAAAGAACTGCAGCTAATATTTGCCTTCTGGCCCATGTCTCCTTCCATGCTATGCTATTTCTCACGAAGGACCAACCCCCAGGTGTTTAGAAAGCAAAACTGCTATCAGTTGTAACCAGGTAATGGAACTAAAGCATATATATATATATATATATATATATATATATATATATATATATATATATATATATATATATATATATATATATATATATATATATATATATATATATATATATATATATATATATATATATATATATATATACCTGTAATCAGTTTAAAAAATAGGTGCTGTTATGAACAACCTTCTCAGAAATGAAAAGTTTGTTCCTTTTCCTAGGAATATCTCCAATTAAAAGTCGCTGCTGCAGTCCCTCTCTAGAAATTGTTTTCAAATTGCCACCTATTCAAGGTATGACCCAGTGTGGCTCTGCAGCTCTGCTACCCAGTGACACAAAAGCCAAAAACTATGCCACCAGCTTTTTTAAAAAAAAGAACTAACTCAATGCAAGGCCATAAGGGGATTGGTGGTTGGAGGCCAGGCATTTAGATCAGTCTCCCTGTTTGGGGCATTCACATTTTGAGTAAAGCAGGTATAAAAAAAATGCAAGTTGGTTGAATTGATTTGTTGCTTTCTGCCAAATCACAATGTAACTTGATTTTGTGGTCTAACACCCTTCCCTTCTGAATATCATCTGTTTACCCATGAGCCAGGCATCAAGTTCATCTTCCAAAGCTGTTTTTCTGTCTGGGCAATGAGAAGTCACCTTGAGGACAATGAACACTCTTTTGGACCCAAGTTCTGAAACAAGTGTCATCTTCTGAAAAATCTGGCTTTTCTCATTTAAAATGGGCAGGAGTATTTTTGTATAATTACTTTACTCTTGCAAGCCCACTCTGCTGTTATGAAACAGAAAAAGACCATCAAAGTTATACCCAGTTCCCAGAAACAGCTGAGCAACATGAAAGCCCAGCCTTCTCCCCCAGATCTAGGCAACCAGGACAGGCATACATCAGAGCTTTCCATGGGGTCCAGCTAGGTCCTATAAAGACTGCCCAACAGCTCAGGCTGCTATCACCCCTTCCCTCCTAGAGATGCTGACAAATAACAGAATATATTGGAGTCATTTGAGTCCGGGGAACTAAAACAGAATCAGAGATTGTTGAATATCTGACCCTGTGCACATCTAAACATGTCCAGACAAGTCCAGACATGTTTAGACTCATCTTGGAGGAAGGAACTAAAACAAAGTGGGTCCAGCATAGAGAGCCCACCATAGAAACTTATTCAGTCATCACTCCAATCCCTGAGCACCAGATTCCTACTATTGCACAATCAGACTCAAATGAATTCTTGTCTAATTTGTATAATGGTCAACAATCAGAAATAGGTGGCCTTCTTTTCTCTTTTATTTTTTTAAATAATTTTTTTTATTTATATATAAATTTCACAACATTGTAATCCCCAGGGTTTAGACCCCCTTCCCTCCATCCCCCGCCCCCCTTTCCCTCCTGCTCAAAGTTGTGCTCTTCAGTTTGGTGCTTAGGTTGTTTTGACTTTTCCCTTAGTCTTTTGTTTATTTTTTCACTGTATCCCATATGTTAGTGAAGTTATTTGGCCTTCTAATCCTAATTTGCATAGCAGAGCCAAGGGAGAACTGCCCTAACTTTTCTTTGTGGATACAAGCCTGACCTATTCCAGGCAAATGAAAACAATCTTTAAATTCTTCTTGAATTTTGTGCCTTGAACTTAGTCCTAATTAAATCCCTAATAAACACATTTGGCTTCCACCGGGTCTTTTATCCTAGGATGATGCCTCATGAGCTTTCTGCCTACTATGTTTGCCTTCCAGGGAATCAGTCTACAACAAGGACATATATGGGGAGTTTTTATCTGCAGATACCTGATATATACCCTGGAGAATATAAGGATCAGATAATACAATGTCTCACAATTGCAATAAAAAAGGGGAGGGGGCAGAGATAGGCAATAAAAGATTGGCAAGTGTTAATATTTGTAAAGACTGAACAATTTGCACAAGGAGTACCATTGTAGCATTAGTCTTTTGTGGGTTTGAAATTCTACATTATAATGTATTTTGAACATATCCTTTCCCAAGCTTCTGGAGAATACTCATTAATCCTCTTTTCAAATAATAGTATTACCATCTTGGGACAAATACGATGCTCCTTTGGTCTTAACTAGAGCCTAAGTAAAGCAGGAAAAGCTTCCCCAATCATTTTCTATGACAGAACTGTACCACCCACTCAGGCTCTGAGTTTTCAGATGGACATCATTAATGCTCATAAAAATGTCACAAATGCTAATGAGCACACATCCCTCTTTAACTCCACAGACAACCCACTGAGGTAGCTGCAGAGACTTAGAAATCAATTGTTGCCTAATGGGAGACCCACCCTTCGAGGTAACCTAAATGTGCACAACTTGCTGGATTGTGAAAATTCCCCAAGATGTAGGAGAGGGAGTTTAATGAGCAAGCCTCAGGAAAACAGACCTAGACAGCAGAGCCAATTAACCATGTGAGCTGCCACTCGGACAGTCGGAAACCAAGAGCTGTAATTACTTCTCATCTGGAACATTTGCCTTCCTTGAAATCTTGGAAAGAGACCTGGGGGCAGCTCCAGGGGATTTTGTAAATAAGAAATAGAACATGGTTCTTTTCCACTCAGACCTGAATAGCCCTTGATGGATTTGATAGCAACTCATACTCAGAAAGAAAATGCTATTAATAATGGAAGGCAAATAGTCTGCTGGGGGGGGGGTGGCTTTATTCCTTTATTTTAGTACTCCTGTTCTTAGAGGAGCTAAAATGTTCAGCTCCTATTCATAGAGCCATCTGCTCTGCCTATGGTTCCCTTCCCCCATTTCCTCCCAGAGGAATCATTTAAGCTTCAGAACTTCGGAAGACCAGCTCTGAACTGAATTTGCATCTCTAACTGAATCTATTTTAAGGTTTCTTTTGTGAACCTAATGGCTATCTCCAGTCATTTTCCCACTTCCAGCAACTGATTGCAGTCTCTTCCCAAGACTCCGGAGGACCCACCTCTCCCCCAGGGTTTCTGTTTGACGTAGGTAGACACTCTCCACCATGGAAACCGTCTGGCACAGCAGCGTTCGATAAAACTTTCATCTTCATCCTTCGGGGTTTCTCCAGAAACTTCTTTGCCCCTCTTCCAGATCCAAATTACATCCCTGAATTACCAAACTGCCTGTGATCTGACTCCTACCTAATTCCCAAATATTCACTCTTGTCACTCTCCAGAGTTCAGCCCTAGCAGCCTTAAACATGACCAGCCAGCGCATCTCATCTTCCTTCTTGGCACTTTTCTCTTCCACTCCTTATGCCTGAAATGCCCCTCTCCTGGCCACTGCTGCTTGCTAAGCTTTCATTGTTCACATCTCAGTCTGGATGCTACTTTCTCAGACACACCTCCCTGACTACTCAAACCCAGTGGCTGCCACTTTCTATGAAATCACCCGTTTTAATTGTCCATGCAGCACTGACATGTTTTATTTCCTGTCCCCCTCACCCACAACTTGCACCATAGCTCCCCAAAGCAAGAGGCCTCACCCTGCTTGCTCACTTTTTACCCACATTGACTGGAAATGTGCCCAGCATATGGTAGGTGCTTAATATTGCTGAATTACTTCATTATTATTTTTTTTGCTATATCCTTTGAATCACTCTAAAGGTACACATTATTATTCGCTTTCAACAGAAGCATAAAAGTAGGTTTAGAAATTAAATAATATGCTCAACATCACTTCAATCCAATAAATAAGGAACAGAGTCAGATCCCTGTGGAGGTTGACTCCACCCTTTCCAGAAGTTAGGTCTGTGGGACTTCAGGCAAGATCTAAGAAGAAACAAATGTGAATCTCCAACATCTGCAGATGTAATTGTGCTTTGTACCTGGAATGTGTAACTAAAAAGGCACCTTAGATTTAATTTCATTGTACCTGGGGAATAAGTCAACCCCCAAAGGGAAAGTTCTTAGGAGAGGAAGTATGTTTCCTTCCCTCCACTTAACAAGCATGAAACTTATTTTAACTACTGTGAACTATGGGTATGGGTGGGGATGAGCAGCCAGGTGAAGTTCTATAACATAGAGGGCAATTGTACTAAGAAAAGGACTACTGTTTCTCCAGCTTTGACCTGCCCCAAGGACTTGGGGGAATTTGTCAGATGGGTGGACAGGAGACACATCATAAGACTTGGAGGAGACATGTGGATGAGAGGCACATATGGCAGCTGACAATGGCAGCTGTTATCTTGATGTGGTATCTCTTTTTTCCCAGCTTTCTGGGACCTGCTTCAGGATCCTTCTCTATTCTGATTCCCCATCAGAATGTATGGAAGACTTGTGGAAAATTTTTTAGGCATCAGTGACCTTGCCTCAGACCAATCCAGTTTAGCTGCACATTTGCCTTAGAGGGGATAGGTAATTTGGGGGTATTTATTTGGAACATCCTTTCTTCTCCCATTATATACACCAGTTCTATTAAAGATCTATTGCACTGAGAGAATTCTTCCTTTGTTCTCATACAACAGATAATAGGACCCTATTTTAGAGTGTGTGTCCTATTTGTCATTTGTTTGGGGATACTGGGTGCCCCTTGGTCTTGTCCAAAGGCAAATATAGAGTCAAATATCACAAGTGAATCTCAAACTTAGTTCTACATTCTCCCCAGTCCATTTCACAACCTCTGCATAGGGTTGTAGGACTGTGCATTGCAGAAATGGTTGAAATGAGAGCCAGGCAGAGGCTGAACCCCAGTCCTACTCAGACTGATACCAAGTAGAAATAAGTTACTAAAACATAGCAGAAAGAGACCAGTATCTAAATCCAGCACTGTCTGTGTTCTTCCACACATGCACACAGTCACGAAACAACTCAAGTTCAGGGAACAACAATAATAGATTTATTTAACAAGATAGGGAAAACAAAAAGTCACCAGGATCACAAGAGACGAGTTATCTTATCCTAATTATTGTCCAGCCTTAAAGTCCTAAATAGAAAGTATCCAAAATCCCCCAAACAGAAGAATGAATCAGAAAGTTGTATTATATGTACACAATAGAATATTACCCATCAGTCAAAGAAGACAAACTTACATCATTCACAGCAACATGTAGGGAGCTAGAAGGAATCATGTTAGGAGAAATAAGCCAGAAAGAAAGAAATACTGGGTAGTCTTACTTATATGAGGGACATAGGGAAAACATGCAAACAGATAGACAAGAAAAATTAAAACTAATTGCCAGCAGAACTGAAGCATAGAACAAGAGATGGGGAGGGGGCTTTTATAAGGGGAGGGATGGTCACAATAGATGAAGAGTTGATTCATGGGTGATGGGAAGGCAGTGGGATAACCTCAGAGTAGACAATGATATAATATATATATAATAAAATAAAATAAATAGTGTCCAAAATGGCATCTTCCTGCCACCCAACACTGGAAACAAGTATTCCAGGCAAAAGGCCATGCTTCCAAGATGGGATCTTTTATATTCCAAATAAATAGCCAAGATGGAACCTCAAGAGGATCACACCTCCTGTCTGAGAGGTCCACAGGTTCTTTTTCCAGCAGGCTCACTTCTCCCATCTTTTAGGAGGTCCAGACTTAACTTACAGCAGCTTCACTTCCCCATCTCTGGGAGATTCACAGATTCCAGTTTTTCAGGAACTTTACCTCTCTTGTCTCTGAGATTCAGAGATTCCATTTCCCAACAACTTTAGCCTCTCTGATCTCAGAGAGGTCCAAATTCCAGTTTCCAAACAAAAGACCCATACCTGAGTTTGACAATCTTTTCCTGTTCCCAAGGGAAGCCAAACCCTGGGTGTCCAAGCTCTGGGGTGGCCACCCTCTGGGACCAAACCTAAAGAATGGCACTCCTCCCATATGGCTTTTGCAGCATATTATACCCTTATCAGTGTCTTCACTCACATGCTTCTCCCTTGCCCTCAAAGCAGGTCTCATCTAGTGCTGTTTCTCCTTACCAGTGCCCCTAACAAGGGGCACCACCTCTAACAGACTTTGGCTTACAGATTTGTCTTTGAGTCTAGGGGGGTTATAAGACTTCAACAGCAAGGGTCCTTAAACTACTGAAAATGGAACTCCCATTTAATCCAGCAGTTACACTTCTAGGAATCTACCCAAAGGTTACAAAAATTCTAATCCAAAAAGACACCTGTACATGGATGTTATTGCAGCACTATTTACAATAGCCAGGATATGGAAGCAATCCAAATGCCCCAAAATAGACAAATGGTACAGAAAACTGTGATATATGTACACAATGGAATATTATGCATCAATCAAAAAGACAAACTTACGTCACTCACAGCAACATGGATGGAGCTAGAAGGAATCATGCTAGCAGAAATAAGCCAGAAAGAAAAAGAGAAATACTGGATGGCCTCACTTATATGAGGAATATAGGGAAAACAAACCAGACAGACTAGAAAAAAGTTAAAATTAACTTTCAGCAAAATTGAAGCATAGAACATAAGAGGGGAAGGAGGGAAAATCAGGAGTGGGAAGGGCACAAAAGACTGAGAGGATGGTTCACAAATGATAAGGTTGTGGGAGCACCCTAAGGTAGATAATGCTGTAAAATAAAATAAATAATAATTTTTAAAAATGAGACTTCCACAGCAAAGATCACAGGAATCTGCTTATGACTTCCAGAAGGGTGCTGTTTCCCAATTCACACTTTATTAAACTGTCATTTATTCACTCAATTCCTTGGGAACCTTTTATATCTAGGAATAAATTGTTTCCAGTCTCTTGAATACCAGAAGCATACAAAAGAGTAGTTGAAGACACTAAAAAGTTGCTAGTTGTTGGGCCCCAAGCAGTTGCTAACACATCACTTCTCTTCCTAATCAATAGCTGAATGTAAATGGGAAATATTGCAACTAAGCACCAATCATGGACTTCAGAAAAACAAAATAATATTATACTGAGAATTTGAGTTTGTGCTTCTGTATCCAGAGCTTTCCATCTGCTTCTCTCTCTCTCCCTCAGCACGCTCCTATCCAAAAAACAAAATCCCACTTGGGAATCCTCAATATCTGATGATAAGAAAATAATGGGCATAGGCCAGGAAAATTCCAACACTAAGAATGATTTTATAAAACTCTAGAAGGGAATAGACCAACATGCTTACAATGGTTTGTCTTTGGGTGGTGGAGGTAGGAGTAAATTGGTTTTGTCTGCATATTTTTATAGCGATTTCCCAGAGAAAGCCTGTGTTACTTTTTTAGCAGAAAAGGCTGTACCTTTGAAAAGAAAGTGCAAGAAAAAGGCTAAGATGTAGGGAAGCGCTCCAGACCAGGTTTTGGAACCCCACACAGAGATGGCTTCAGCAAGCTGAGCAGAAAAAGGTATTATCATTTAAAGTGTTTGCCATTCAAAGCAGGAATAAGACCACAGGTCCTTACCTTGTGAAAACGGGAGGACAGCTGGACGTGAAGCTGAGAGGAAAAAAAAACCTAGACCCAAAAGAGGGAATTCTTTTTATAAGCACCTTTGATTTGAATTGCAGGCACATTGCTCTGTTTCAAAGAAAGTGTCAGTCAATGCTTTCCAGCAGGTGGCCGGGCAGTTGCCTCTCCCAGGCCACTGTCCTGTTTGTTTCTTTTGTACTGACTTCGCCTGTCTCCTATAAAATAGTTAGCAGGGGATGGAGCCCAGGAAGAACTCAGAGACAACACCCCAAAAAATAATATGTAAGAGTGAATGAATAATAAGCCTAGAAAAATCAATGTTCTCTTGTGCTTTTAAAGAAAAGGGGAAAGTAGTAGTTGGGAGAAGGCAAAGTAGCACATTTGCTTTTCTATTTGGAAATATTTTCTCCCCCTGCTCTCGCCAACCTTCAAGAAAGTTTGAAAGCAAAACTTTTTTCACAATGGAGACCAGCTCCAACTTCAGAACTGGGGAGGGCAGGAAGGGAAGAGGTGGGAAGAAGAGGATTTCACTGGGGGGTTTCGTGCCTCTGCAATCCAGCATAAGACCCAGGGATTTCCCTGCAGCATCGAGGAGCAGAGAGAACACAACACATCCGGTTCTTTATGAAAACCTCAGAAGGTGTTGGTGAGGCAAATCCCAGGCCAGAAGTCTCAATAAAAACACAAGCCCAAAGCTGGAAGTGAGGAGCCGGGGGAGGGAAAATGGGGGAACGCGGTAATTCTTCCCGGAAACAGATGCAGTAACAGAGAGTCACCTCTACATGGGTGGTGGCGCTGTAACGCATACTCAACTTCTTAGGGTTTAATAACCTCCGCTGAGAGTTTGATTTAGCTACATCTTCGTGGTGCTCAACTGAGTTTTAGTGACCCTAGAGAACAGACCCAGGGAAGACAGACAAGCCCTAAAAAAATGTGTTTCTAAGACTCGTTTATACATTCACCTTGACAAACGACATGTGTAGCCTTGGGACCCATATTGGACACCGGCCATATGACCAGGATCAAAGGCACGTTTACTCAGACGGCCCTCCTCCTGCCCTTGGAACATATTCACTAATTAGAAAGACAAGCATTAATTGCGTGCAGATCATGTGCAATTAAAAAGTCAAAAATTAAAGCTCCAATAAGCAGTAAGTAGCATTGTGGCTCTAGAAGGCTACTACATAATAGCCATGGCCCCAGTGAGTTCTGAGTTGTTGGAAGAGACAGAGAATTCAAGCAAATGGATATGAATACTTTTTTGAAACTGGCTGAGATGTGTAATTAGGTGGATAGCAACAATGGTCTGTCTTGCTGTAGCTTTCTAGAGTTTTGAGTTGCAAAACACATTTGGCCAGCATTGTTGCATTAAAGAGATGTGGAAAGGAGAAAATGGCCCCTCAAAGACCTGTACCCAGCATTGTCAGATTCCAACCAGACAATTCACACAACTCTCCTAAGGGACCAACAAGATCAGGGGATGGGATTTGCAGGAAAATTCCTCTTCTGGACTACAGGAGTGGAGTAAGTCACCATTCTGTGATTTTGTTGTCTTAACACATTAGGTTTAGTCACCAATTTAGTAGTTACGTGAGCTCAACCAGGCCATGGGACTGGTGGTCTCTGCAGAGCTCAGCTGGTGCCTTCCTGCTCCTTGCTCCATAAGTTCAGAACTCAGCACTCTCTGGTTTGGGGGTGTCTTACTAAGCGCTTAGATTTTACCTCCAGAGGGTTCTTCAGAGGTTCTAAAAAACAAACCAAAAAGTCAATTCATAGACTACTCTATATCCACTTTTGTTCCAGTTTCTCTCCTAAAAAGCAACAAAACCTTGCCCACAGTTTATGTATGTATTCAGTAACAACCTCTCCTGGGTTGCATGCATGTGATTAAAACGAGAAACTCTCTCACCAGAGCTGTCCACAGTGTACATGGTATACCTTGCTCTGTTTCGAACTTCTGACTTACAGGTTTGGCTAAAAAACATGTGAGTGCTAAAAATAACTGTTCTGTTTACAAGACTCTTAAAAATATGGCACTTGGAAAGACTTTCTTTTTCTTATTAAAGATGCTTTAAGAGCTATAGTCTGCTCTTGAGGTCACTATATATAATAGTACAAACTAAAAAAGAAATTAAATGGTGTAAGCTAAGAACCAAAGTAGTCATGTGAACTGCACATAGAGTGGCTAATACATACTATAGCTGTGTAAACTGTACTTAGTGTGGCTAAGACCTAATGCAGTCATGTGAACTCTATACAGTGTGGCTGATATGTGGTATAGTTGCATAAACTGTAGGCAGTGTGGCTAATGCTCATATAGTAGCCTGAATTCCACACAATGTGATTAAACATAGTAGTGTAAATTGATAGCATGAAATAATGTATAGTATAGTGCAATAATACATAGTGTGAATCATTGGACAGTGTGGTATAAATCAATAAACCTGGAAAAAACTAGCCCCACAAGTTCATGTAACACGTAACCATGTACACAACTGCACAATGAAATAGTATGTTGTATTACCATGTAGTGATAGGAACCAATAGATATACAATACCATGGAGTACCTGTACATAGTACAGTGTAGCTGGTGTTGGTCAACACCAACCAGGGTCCTACTTTTCAGGTCATATGATCTTCCATAAATCTAAAATTCTTCCAAAGTAGAGTTTATACTCAGCAAGGCTTTCACTAAGATACACTGTCTAAATAGTTTCCAAACACCTTTCTTTTCTAGCAGGCTATAACAACACTTTTAACCTAATATTTCAACATAATTATAGTAGTTTAATTGGAAATTTGATTCTGAGCTCCTTTATTAAAATGTGTGAGACAGCCAATTACAGAATTCTTAGTATTAGAAAGAAAACTTACTTTTCCTTTCACAGCCAAAGGATTTCCAAGAAAATCATCTCAAGTACAGCATTATAAATGGGACATCAAGTGCTTTGAAGAGCAATGTCCCCAGAAGCAAATGCAATGATAAATTTCCTAAGGTGCTAAGCAATTCCCAAAAACCCCAACAAGCTCTTAGCAGGGGTGTGGTAACCTGGAGATTGAGTCAGATACAGTGGCGAATTATGGTATGATAGATCGCCTCCATGTCCCCCACAGCACTCCCCACCAGTACCTCTTCCCTTGGGAGGTCCTGTTTGGAATATATGGTAATAAAATAGAAGGACTTCTGTTTGGAGCTGAGACAGGGTACTAAAGTTAAGTCAGATCAGGTATAGAACACAAAGCTTTTGAGTGACAGGCTGGAGATATCTCACCTGAGATATCATGGAGTTATTAGATAAGAAGACATGACAACAGGATTGCATCCAAGAAGGAGAAATCTTTCAGATTAGCCAGTTCAGGGGTGAATGGTTCTACACTAGTTTATTGATAAGACAATGTGCAAGTTACTTAGGCTTCTTGAGTGGGGATAATAACAACCTTGCAGGATCATTGTGAGCCCTTAGAAATTTGCCTGGCCCATAATGACAACTTGTGATAGTAATAATGGTAGTAACAGTAAATGATAATAAACTAATAATGGCTGTTCTTGTGTGATGCTCACTTGTATCAAGTAAGTTTATTGGTACTATCACTTCCTTTAATCATCATAATCACACAGTATTGTCAATGTTATCTCATTTCTGTAGATGACAAATCAGAAATCCAGATGTTTGAAGCAGTTTATTTAGTGTATAAAGCTAATACTTGTCAGAGCTACATCAGAATTTAAATCCCAGCCCCAACAGCTACTGTTTATATGACCTTGGGTAAGTTACTTATGTTCCATATGCCTAGATTTCTACACCTGTGAAATTGTATATTAACAAAATCTCTTCTTGGGGTTGCAGTGTATGACATGAAATAAAAATTGTAACATGTTTAGCACAGTTCTTAGCACACTGTTCTCATCTCAATGAATGACTGGTTTTTATATCATGCAGAAATCAGATGAGGAGTTAAGACTGAAACTTTGTGGAAACAGAGACTCTCATTTGATCAAAAGATACCTCAGTTTTTAAATTGGAGGAAAACTGAAATAGCTGCTTTTCTCAGGAAACAGCTTGAAATTTTCATTTCATTTTGGATATTAGAGGGATGTTCATATGGCATCTTTTTATTCTACCATGTGCATAAGTAATATGTTTCAAAACTACAAGTGCTCTCTAAGGTGAATCTTTTTTTAATAATTCAGATTGTACTAAACCACTAAAAATGAGTATCATTCATATGCATATCTATGTGACTATGACCTTAAGAAAACCAAGATGAATCTCAAATACATTGAGAGTTTTGGAGAAAACAAGCAGCGGGTATACACCTTAAGAGCTCCTTGAATGAGGCAGTGAAGTGGATCTGAAGTCCAAAAGTGTTGGAATCTCTTCCATTCTTTCCTGCAAATGATCAACTTTAACCTCTACTGGGACAGAGAAAACTCACTTTTTATTATTGTACTCAGACTTGCCATGAGAACAAAGCTGTGCCAACTCAACTTGAGAGCCTTGAAGTATCTAATTTACAGCAATTTCCTTGTCTCATACTTAAACACTCTCAATTGTTACTCTGTACATTTATTTTTCAATAAAATTTGCCTTTATTAGTTGTCAAAGAAACGTAAATCAAAACAAGAATGCCAAATTGCTACACACCCAACAGAATGGTTAAAACACAGACAATAGCCTTTGTTGTTAAAACATGAAAATTATTTAATTGCTTTAATTCACACAGTATAAATTTGTACAAATACCAAATACCTAGGTTAGGGATTTTGGCACCATCTATGAAACTAAGCCATGTATATCATATGACCTAATAATTTCATTCTTAAATATCCAACAGAACTTGTATGTGTGATCACAAAAGTAAAATAACCTAAGTATCCATCCATGGTAGGTGCATGATTAAATTTTGATGTGTGCTTTGCAGACTTGCAAAGCAGTGAGTGAATCACAATACCCAGGATAGTAACTATGACTTTTCCATACATGATACTGAAAGAAAGACAAACACAAATATGTAAAGTTGTTAGATTACACTTTTCTAAATTTTACCTCCCCACCCCCAAGTCTGATTTTAATAGCAAGTTCTATAGATACAATGAATATCCCTGTAATCCCTGTATCATCTGATTCTGAGATGGCCCACTGACTACCCTATTTCAGAGAGCTCTGACCCTAATGATGTTCTGTAGAGATATTGCTTCATCAAAGAGCAAGAGAGGAGGAGGGGGAGGGATGGGCACAAGAGATTAAGATGATGGTTCAGGATGGAAAGATGATGGTAGAACCTAGTAGTATACAATGATGTAATATATGTGTGTGTAATCATTTAAAAAAATAAAAGGATACTGTTTCATATGCCTCACAAGGAGTAAAATGTAACCCCATAGGTATATGCAGATGACTGACAGTTTTATCTTTTAATTGAAATAATATTGGTTTATAGCACTGTATGTGATTTAGGGAATTGGGTTCACACTGACAAATTCAATAAGCAAAAATGTAAAGACATTATCATATTTGTTCATATTTGACACTAATTGAAATAATTCTAAGTACATGTAAAGGGGTACTAGTTCAAATTCAAATATTGCAAATAAATTTTAAGAGAAAATTAAAACATTTCTCTAAGATATACATACATTTGTTGAAACTGGTATCTCCTGCAATTTTTTGGACAGAATTTCATTATGCTCAAATTTGCAAATGCTTATTTAAAAAAGAAATACTTATCTGAAATGTGTCTATTTTCTATTAAAGATAGATAAAGTCAAAGTAGTCTACAGTTTAGTTAAATCTCAGGCTACTAGAGGGGGGATGGCAGGGGGAGGGAAGAAAGTCGGGTAGAGTAGTAGGGAGCACCACCCACTATGGTGGAGGACTCTGGGTGCTTAGATGGGGAGTGTGGTGTGATAACAATATCTGAAGGGGGAGGACTGAACCTCTAAATTACAATTTTTAAAGCAATCTTACCTCACTATGTATGAATTACTGCTACATACATGCAAAACATAATTGAACTCTGAACTTGAGAAATTCACCTTACAATACTCTTTACTAGGAGAGAAAGGACTATTATAATTAATTGCAAGTTTTCCACTCATTAGATTTCTTGCTTCTCTTCCTGGTTTTTTTGTCTTATTCCTGGATCTTCATAAACTCAAAATAGATTGTTTACTGCTTAAAATTTCTTTGTTCTATGCCTTGAGCGATAGCAAGGAAAAAGCATTCCCATTCAATCAAACCCACCAAGTCTTTGCTATAAAAATAGAGAAATATATTTAGGTTGTTCCAGACATAAAATTATTCCAATTTTTTAATCCTGTTTTATGGAAATTAGAGCCTTCCTCTAAATTTAGCTGGGTCTGACCTGCCACACCTAGACTCAGTTGCCATTAACAATGAGAAAGTATTTTAAAACTCCCAAATTCCTTCAGTTCCTATTATTAATAAGCAAAGCATTTCCTTAATCCTTCACCCCAAGAAGGTGTTAAGAATTCAACCTGAAATGTAATAACATTTTTTAATTTGATTTAGAAAATGGGAATTAAACAACTTGATTACATTACATTTAGTTCATAAATTATATGCATGTGAATAATGAACTATTCATGTCTAAAGAAAATTTCAAAGAGATGGTATGCTCATCCCATGAGCTTGCCCTAAAAACTGTAACTATTTCTTTAAAGAGACCTAGACTAGCAGGTGACTCAGACTTCATCTTTATGAAATTCGAAACCTCTTGACCTGAGTCACCAGTCTTTGAATTCTCTTCTAGAGAAGGATGGTGTTCATTTATATTATTTCCATTTTTCCATGAAGAGGCAGCTATAGGCTCTGAGTTGCTGAGCTCAGTACCAAGGCCTCACAGAATAATGAGAGGCTGCTTTCTTTTATCAGTACCTAAAGGTCCTGATCCACACAAAATCCATTGTCCCCTTCCTAGATATGTAAACTAGAGGTTTGGTATTAGCGTGAGAAAGGAAATCTCTCTGCAATTGCTTTTCTCCATTTGTTTAACTTTGTCTTGATTTCTTTGCTATTGATTTACTGTGAAAGAGTATGGACAAGTAGGAACTTTATAACTGGTCACACCACTCCCAGGAGAGCAATTTTCTTGACACCCCAACAAAAGGAAGATGTGGTAGAAACCCAGGGGGGGTTATTGACCAAGAATTCCATTTAGTTCCCCCACAGCATAAGTCTTAATTCATAAGGCATATGTCTTTGCTTTTTGAGCAAGTTAAACCTTACAGGAGAGCGGCAAGTTCCATCCTAGGTCTGTTGTCTAGGTTCCATCAGAATCAGACCACTAACTTCACTTGAAGCAAGTCATTTTTAAAGCCTTCTTAGTTTCCTATCAGTTCCAAATATATTTATGTTACTGAGGTAAAGATTAAAGTTTAATCATAAATCTAATTACATACTAAATTTCCTTTGCTTCGCTATACTAACTAAAGCAACTCTATCACAATAATCTCTATGCAACAGACAAAATGTTTTAGTTTAGCTCAGGAAAAGAGGCAATGGAGAATATCTCAATTGATTAAATGTAGATTTCACAATGGCCTATTTGTCTATTTTTGTCAAAAATTCCAAGGTAAAATACCCTGTTATGGGCAATTTGCATTAAAAATCACTTTTGAAATTGTAGAAGGTTTAACAAGTCTAGCTATTCCATTTATAGACTAGCTAATAGAAATGTGTTTTCAAAGAGAAGTAGATTGTGTTTCAATAACCCTAAAACTGTTCCACATTTAATTCCTAGCCCTGGATAACCACTGGAGATGTATATCTTATTATGAGAGTCTTCCTGATTATATAACCCATGTAAATTACATCCACCATTCAATAAATACCCCCTATCAAGTGTTATCATTATTGATGAATGCTATTATCTCCATTAAGTTACTCAGTTGTAACTTAAGTTACATTAAGTTACTCAGTTACTTTCATTATTGTACAGACATGTTTTAACAATGACCTATTTGCCTAAAGTATGTCCAAGAGTACTTACAGCAGTAGATAATACGAAAATCACATTTTCTTTTACTTCAGCCAAGCATAAATGTGGGTTTATTGCTCCACTCTTGTTTGGCTCAAATCAGAGATTTGAATACGAATAGCCCTAAGTGCTTCCCTACTCTCAGGTAGCACTCCCATGACCATCTGCCAATGTGCACATTTCCTAATATAGAACACTGCTCCCACTGGCAAATTAATTTCCTCAATTTTCTAGAAGCTACAGAAATGCTCAGCAAAGGAAATGGTAAACACCTCAAACAATGAAAATCATCCTTTTCCTTGAAAAATTAAAATACAAGTTGGCATACTTCATTTCTATGGCAGAACCTCCCTTTAGAAGCATGCTCTGTGGTTGTCTAGTTATTTATTTGAATCATTTAGAAACTATTTGAAGACAGATGAGGTTATATCATATCCTTAAACAAAGCAAAATAGATTTAGACTTCCACAAACATCTGTTAATTTTTCATACACACTGAATCCATTAAGATAATTCACCTTATGGAGTACAATAAGAGACTCCCTCCACAACACTGAGAAAGGGAAAATTCAGTTATGCAAATGATTCCATTTAAACTGTACCCAGTGAACAACAAAAGGAATAAGTGATTCAAACTGAGATTATTGCCTTTACCTCTACAGAGTTCTAGGAAAGTCAAGGCTGATAAGGTGAGATTTCAGGCAGGATTCTAGAACGATAATATGCTCCGGGCACAACCTCTATCAGGTTTTCATCTTCTGGGGAATCCATTTGCTTCTATATCATGGGTGACTATCTCCTGAGGTATAGTGACTATCATAAGGATGATCTGGGGGTAAAAAAAAATGCATGATGATCTTTCTCAAATTATTCAACTTGGATCACATCTAAAAGTGACTAATTATTTTGCAACTGTGTCAAAAGCCTCTTTTGGTCCTTGGTGACTGAGGCGGACCAATGCCTCTTGGAGCTGCCTTTCCAAATCTCTGAATGAAAACTAAGTCACTCCTGGCTTTCTGTGAAATTTGAGATTCCATCCATTATGACCAAGTAGATGATGCCAGTGATTTTACTGCTGAAAACTTTGACCAAATCAAACTGGTGTTTGAGACATTTGAAAGGCTCTTCTGTGCTTGGAGTAGAAAACTTTGACAGAGATGCCTTTCCGTTATCTCAAAGGTGCTTTTACAAGACCAAAGTTTTCTACTATTCCTACATTTTCACATGAGTTTTCTATCTAGAATGATTACTTTAGTATTGAGAAGATACATTTAAGTCAAACACTGTACTAAATGATATATCATTTCATTTAATGACCAAAACCACAATTGTAAAATACCATAATCATAAAATTATGAAATGATATATTCATTCTGCATTGGAGAAATCTTTGGTTTGTGCAATTTAACTTACAGCAAAAGCAATGACAAAGCCAAAATATAAACCCTAGTCTGAATGATCCCCAAGTTCATGCTGATGTTGGTATGCTGGTTCATACATTGCATAGATGAGTTATGCTCATGCTGAACTCTAAGGCCATGAAGTTCCCCTCTCTACCCTTAGCTTGAGATGTCAGTCTGAAGTTCAACACTCATGTGCCTGGACCTTTCCATAAAAGATTCTAATTCAATAATCCTGGGAAATGGATAAGTGTAGTGTTCAAAAGATCCTTGTTGATTCAATGCAAACTTTCTATCAAGAACTATAGATCATATACTTCAGTGATTCTACGATGTGGCAGCTAATGTCTGCATTTCTAGACATCCTTAGTGATGACAGGAAACGTTAAAGTTGTATTCACATATCACAATAATATTTATTCTAATTACCCTTTAAATTAATTCTGGATTCAGAAAACCAGTTCTTGCCAGCTAATGTTATTCTATTTCACTTTGCATGTGTAGTCATTTATTTATTCACTTAATAAATATGCTTTACTTTCCTAGTATGTGTAATGCAAAGCATACTAATAAATAAGGGAATAAGCATGTTTTCTTGCAAGATGATGTTAAAAATAGTGACAACTTCACAGGATTGCAGTTACATTTGCTCATGCACACACACAAAGATAAAGTACTTGGAGAAAAGTCTTGCACATAGTTATCACTCAGTGACTACTCTAAATGATTGTTATTAATTTTGTTAAATTTGACTTTTTCAAGTAAATAAGAATTTTTAATTTCATATTGTACTGGGTAGTATGACCTAAAGTAACAAGTGGTATAAGGAAGCAGTGCAGCTGATGGAGAGCGACAAAGGTACTAATTGGCACAAACTCTGAAAGCTGTAGGGCAAAGAAATTGCCCGATTACAGGGCAAAGACTTGATTGTAATTTAATGGAAATGGTGCCCAAGCAGCTAGAAATAGAAAGCACTGTCACCAAAAACAACATGCTCTGGCAGACTGTGTTGCCATGGCATTTCAGTGCTGGCTGCACCAGAATCTTGACTTCAAACTGAAAAGGAGCCATAATCGAGTGGCATTCCAACTGTGGCATACTATAATTAAGTAATTATTTGAACCAGTGGTTTCATTAAGTTTCTCTTCTCAAAAGTCAGTATCTCTCTACAAATCCTTCCACATTCACTATATTTAGTTCCTGCTGGATATTTCCCAGTAGAAAGGCTAAATGTCTAAAGTTTTCTTTATTTGCTTATAAAAAAATGATGACCTTAAGCTAAGATATTGGAAGTGTATCACTTAATAAAATATAGTTAAACTTCTTTAGACTGAACTAGTCATACACAAAAAGAATTAATTGTTTCAGATCCAGACACAAGCTTTAAAGAAAATATAATTGCATAAATAGCAGGCAAATGACTCAGAGTGTGTCTGCTTTTCTAAGTCAAGGACACGGGCAGAAAAAATGATGAGAAAGCAGAGATGATAAAATCTGAAAGAAAATCATTCCAACCAGGAGGAATAGGGAATGCAAAGGCCCTGAGATAGGAATGAACTTGACATGACTGAGTGATAATAAAAACAATCAGACTGAACTGTACCATGTGGTAAAGTAAGTGAGGGCAATTGAGAGTCAGGCAGCGGGGGATAGATTATTTAAGACTCTGTAGGGTGAAATAGGAAATCTAGATTTTATTCTTGTTGCAATCAGAGACTCCCAAAGAATGTTAGCAGAAGGATATATCTGATTTACATTTCCAAAGAGAAATCTCTGCTCTGATAAATGACTGAAATAGATACTAAAATAGGAACAACAAACCCAGGAGATATTACCAAACCAAATAAGGAAGGCGACTTGAATTAGTTTGGTCGTGGTGATGAGGGGGGGAAAGAGCTGACTGAGGGGTACAAGGAAAAGTTGAATCTAGAAGAGTCAAAAAGGAATACTAAGTTTGAGATTTGAGAACAATGATATTATTTACAGAAACAGGAACTCTTCAGGATGAACAGGCCATATGGGAGAGATTATTAATAGTTTTTGTTGATATTGGGGTTGTTGGTTATATTTTTTAATAATTTTACATTTTAATTGATTATACATATATATATATTTACATCATTGTCTACTGAAGTTCTCCCACAACATTAACACCCATGAACCATCTTCATCTCAAAATACCCATTCCCCCCCCAATTTTTCCTCCTTCCTCTCTCTTGCTCTATATTTCAGTTCTATTGACAGTTTTTGTTATTGTTATTTGTATGTAAGTTTGAGACACCACATAGACCTCCACATAAAACTATTGGGTAGACAGTTAATATTGTGGATCTTGTACCCAGTTAGATAAACTTATATATTTGGCAGGAACATGAATTTGTCACCTAAGGCACAACTGAAATAGTTGAGAAAATATTCTGAGTTACTCTCACATTTTGAGATTTGGTCCAGTAAAGGAAGTTGAGAAGAAATGGTCAATATAATAGGAAGAAATCAAGACAACAGCATGGTGAACAATTTCAAAGGATGCCAGGATTTATTCAATTAAATAAAGGCAGAGCATTGACCATTGAATTTGGAATTAATGGCAGAGAAAGGAAAGCTAAGAAGACTCACAGTTAGTCTTGCAACAGAGAGCAGAGGAATGGACTGGAAGAAGGTACTCGGGTCAAGAAAAACTAGGATCAAATATTACAATATTAATAGTATATCATAAATTCAATAAGAACAATCCAATGCAGAGAAGCTGATTGATTTCACTAATTAGGCAAGACTTTTATTCTATGTTAAGAAATAAAAACAAAATCTCACTTGAATACAATAAAATTTTATGTTCTCTCTCAACCATTGCCACTGTTGAAAGGGTGCATTTGTCCTAGTTTTTGCAGTCATTCAAAGAGGTTACTTCCTTATCAGCAGTCTCTTAATTAATTTAAGGCAGAGAGAGAACTTGGAAGCCAATCACAGGTAGTGATGGCAAGGTTTAGAAACAATGCCACCTACATCCTATTGATTAGACCCATTTGAATGACCTCACTATTACAAATAGAGTGAGCCAATATGGCCTTCCAATGTGGTGAGCAGAAAAATTAATTAGTTTGATAAAAACAAAAACCTATTGTGGTCACTGTAGAAGTCCCTACTTATAGTTATCTAATACTCATTTTATTCTTTCTTCACTGCATAGAACCTGCTCACAACTTCCTTGAGGAAGCAAGAAATCCAAAGTACACTAAAACTAGCTTTAAGTCCAGAAATTATGAGTGACTTTTCTATTTACATCTGAATGTGACACCTTAAATGACAATGATGTACAAACTAAAAAGATATGTCATCTTCCTCCACTTCCACATATAATGCACAGTGATGGGACAGAGACTGAATGATCTAACTTCTAGACACTTCCATGTAATAAAAGGAAATTTGGTAGATGTTTTGTAGCAATTTCTAGCAATTCTGAAATCCACTGAGCAAACTTTGAAAAATTTTTTATCCTTATAGGGGTGAAATTTTTTTCACTAGTCCTCAATTCTGTTCTTGAAGAACTCTTTGTGGTTCATGACTCTGGACTTCACTGGGGCCTTCCTTCTGGTTTAACATTCTTGTTGGCTTGTCTGCTGTGGACATTGGAGGGTGAAAGCTCTTCAAGAGCTGCAAAGCTCATGATGCTCTTCCTTCATAAATACTGTTTTATTTTATTTATTTTATCTTTTTGGAGACTAGGTCTCACTATATTGCCTAGGGTACCACAGACTCATGTTACCCAGGGTACTGAGGAATCAAGCAATCCCCAGTCTCAGCCTCCCAGGTAGCTGGGATTACAGGTGCCTGCCACAGCACCGGCTGCTTTTTCAAGACCAGGTCTCACTATGTTGCCCAGGGTAGTCTTGAACCCATGAACTCAAGCAATCCCAACCCTCTTGCCTCCCAGCACTTGGACAACAGGCATGTGCCACCACACCTGACTCTGAATGCTGTTTTAAGACTCACTAAAAAGTCAGCTTTTTCCAGCAAGTTTCAAGAATTCTTTGCCAGCAAACTCCCTCAAATAATCAGTTTACTTCCAACATACTTGCTTTCAGTTAGATCCATGTACTGTTAACTGCATTCATAGTTCTTTTAAATATTTGGATCATAGACCACTTTATTTCTTCACTTCTCATCCTTATATCCACCTCTCTTAATCTAATGGCAGTCAACCTGAAGATATGGAATTTGAACAGAAAGATGCTTCTCTTCCCAAAATATGAGTCACTTCATTCAACTAAGAAATCTCACAATATCTTTGTCCCCCAAAGACTTTTCAAATTTATATCTCTTTCTTGGAGTCTGTAAACCTGTTAACTTTTTCAATGCTATAGAAACTTAACTTTCCAGAATGTATTCTCTTTAATTTTTGTGCCTAAGTAGTCTAATTCTTTCATGAACTCATCTCTTTTTATATATCATATTTCATTGATTATAACATGCACATTCTTTCCCCATGTTAGTATCTTTGAGATTGGGCTGAATTTCATTATTGACACAATAAAAATGCATTGTTATGTCAAAACTTGGTGTTTTCATCCTCACCATATGGTACATAAAATAAAGAAACATTTTATAATCTGTAACATGTCATGTCTATGAACTATGCAAATTATATAGAGAGTGAAAAACATGAAAAACAATCAATACAAACCTATAAATGTCATTGTCCAGTCCTTCTCTCTAAGAATTATCATCTCAGCACATAGCTTTCCAACTCTGCACAGGTGTCTTTTTTGCCATTTTTGTCATACATACATGTTAACTACAACTGTCTAAATTTTTGTTTGTTTTTCTTATTGTTTGATACCCAAGCGCCACACAATGTCATGCTACCACTCCCTAGTTAGGCATAGTGACTTTTTACATGATCTCTAAAAAGAACTATGTGTAGTTGCATGGTTTGGTTTGACATTTCCCTACTGCCCTCATAAGAAGATCATGCCTTAAGTCTAAAAGATTTAAGTCTACATGGTTTTACAGCTGATTTCTTTTAACCGCACAAGGAACAAACAAGCCTTGTCTTGTGCAAATGGCTTTAGAGAATACACACAAAAAAGATGAACTACAAACTCATTCAATGAAGCTATTGCATATTGATACCAAAACAGATAATTATAGTACAAGAAATTACTTTAACATATAGAGGCAATAAACTGAAGCTGACTACCTTTTAAATATTTCCTTTGATATCTTTTCCCAGTTTCTAGTGCTATTTTATTGGTTCCATTAGAATTTAGTATGACTAATATGACTTTCCTTTTCTTTCTGTTTTTTAAAAAATAATATATATATATATATATTTCACATCATGTGGTCCCTGAACTATTTCCTTTTCAAAGATAAAACTTTATGTTGATTTTCTCCTTTAAATTTTCTAATTTCAAAATATATATATAGAGGCAAAACTTTAGACATGTACAAGTTAACTAAGCATTTCAGATTTTCTGTGAAACCTTCTATATATCAAAATGACAAAGCAAAAAACAACTGCCATAAGCAGTGACTTAAATGTTGATATGTAAATTTTTTAATATTCTTAGATCCAAAAAGTAACTTACCAAATCTTATCAAATAACACATAAAACTTAAAATAACACTAATATATAGTGAAAGCCTAAGTGATATTTTGCGTACACCACCTGATAGCTTTTCCAAGAAAAGAGATTGTTGGGGCTATTCTCACTGCTCATGAAAAATCAGAATGGCTGCTTAAAACAAATTCTGCATGTTAATTTTGGTTTTGTTGTAAAATAGAAGCATACTAAAGTGGATCATTCATAAAAGGGGAGAGGGTTAATGTGAACTTTTCCCCCAGAAAAGGGAAATACATGTATGTTGAAAAATACATATTAAATGAGCTAAACCAAAGAACGCAACGATAATTCTAATATAACAAGTCTATTGCTCTTGTCACCAGAATAATATATTGCAGGAAAATATCCTTTGTTAAAAACTTCATGAAGAAAGCCCTGCTACAATTCTAAAAAAGATGGAAAAATGTTTCCTAATGAAAGTTATGTGTCCTAAAATCACACTAATTTTATTTCTTGATGGTCAATAAAAATATTTCCTTAGAATAAACATATAGGACAAGAACATAATAAAGATTGCATATTCTGCAATGTATAAGACTCTAGACAAATAAGGAAATAAGTTGGAAATTTTGAAAAGCCCTAGGAAAATATTCCTTGATTTGCAAATAATGTTTTCATATTCACTTTATGTTCAAAGTTCAAATTATTGTTTATAGACAGAAAGGAATTTAAAATAAGAAAGACAGTGTCAAAATAATCCATCCAATTAAAACCCTGCAGGAATTCCTGGAGGGGGATTTCTATACCTGGATAGGCTGCTGAGACGTGATGTTTAAAGAGACTGTATCCTAATCTTTGGGTTCTTTTCTGCTGCAGGTAAAAGAGCTTAACCATGCTATTCTAAATTCTGACATGTGCAGAGAAAAAGTGATGAAGACTGGCCTCTGATGTTCCTTTGCTAGTCCTTCTGAGGTCAAAAACAAGCCAGGGAACTTGAATGCTGTCATGAAGACTCTTTAGAAGAAACAGCATGTCAAGAGTCTCAAATATCTCCTGCTCTCAGCTGATTCCTTTGGCAGTTGGCACAAGTGCTCCTGTCACTAGAATTTCTCTGAAGGATGCACAGAAAGGGGCAGCTAGGTTTTCTTGAGCCCACGCCCTTGGGTAAATCTGGCCATGTCACCACATGTCCTCTATTGGATCTACTCAGTAGCCAGTCCCAACTCCCATTCAGTTCAAATGGGGTGGTTCTTGTCATTCCTTTTATGAAGAATGAGAGCAAGGTCAGAGGAAAAGAAGATGCATCTAGTATATTTTGCTCTTTTTTGTTCTTGTTCTAAGAGCACTTGAAACTTTCTGCTCTAGCTCTGGGAACCAGAGCTAAAGCCAGCAGGAAATAGATCTCAGTTTCCTCAGATCCTGCCATTTTCTCTTCATGCAGATAGCTATGTGCTGAGAACTGACCTCCATGTTCCTTTCCACAGAGGGTATAAGTTCCAAGGTACCATTTCTTTCATTCACCAAATGTACTTTTAGCACCTTCCAGGCTTTGCCTTAGTTTCTAGGGACTAAAAGGTAGACCAAGTCTGGTTCCCTGCATTAGTGGCGCTTCACCTTCATGAGCAAGACAGTGTGAGAATTCTACTGAGTCACAGAAAGGCAGGCTGGGCATGGATGAAGAGCAGGAGAAACTGGCCTGCCTAGAGAAGTTAGAAAGTGCTTGCTGGAGGTAGTGACACTTTAACTGGGTCTTAAGTGAATAGGAGAAATTCAGCTGCAAGGGAAAGAAGGATAGGATAGAAGAGGGAGAGAGAATGGTATATACTAATACAGGGTTTTTCCAGGTCAATACTAATAATATTTTGGACCAGAAAATTATTGTATAGTAGTAATGGGATGGGGAGGCAGTCTCCTGCTTCTAAGATGTTTAGCAGCATCCCTGCATCTACTCACTAGGTGAAGCTAGCCTCTCCCTATGGCAATCAACACCTCTGAAGATTGTCGAATTTTCCCCCCAAAACTACCCATCCCCCAGGTCATAGATCATGTGACTCAGCCTGAGTGAAAAAAGTAGTAGCAAGTCAGCAAGACTAGTGTGTAAATCCTGAGACAGAAAAACTGGAGTTGGAGAAGATGGCACATGCTGGAGCTCTGACATCCTCTCACAACTTTCCACTCAAGGAAAATTATTTCACCACACAATGTTGGATGAATATCAGAAACACAGTTTCCTCTTTATCATAAGAACCTTTTCCAAATAAGGTCATACTCACAGATTCTGAGGATCTGTTGTGTTTATGGAGGTCACAACTCAAGTCACTCCCTAATCCTTCATGCATGATAAATCACTGAAGCACCTAACTAGCCACGGCCATTTCCTGCATCCTTTTGACTTGTTGGACCAGCCTTCTAGGGTTACAATTAAATAAGCAACATAGTAAATAATTTGCATTCTTTATAAAATATTTTTTCCTCTAACATGCTATAAAAGATGACTATGTCAATGAAATATGCAAGTGAAGGATTGATGGTATCCTAACTTTGCTCCTTATAGACAAGTCTGCTGTTCTCTACTTACTCAAAGGCACAAAGAAATCCTGGATTTATTTGCCTTGTCAATGCTTTAGTTTTCATAAGAAGTCATTTTGGTGGGGATGATTGCAATATTGATTCTTAGAAAACATTAAACTATAATATTACATGATTAAACAATTTGCCCACTATCAGCAAGCTGATATGTTTGCAGCATTGTCTGGTCATTGAATCCAGTCTTGGCTAGACTCCAGAATCTCTCATTTCCACAAAATCATGCTCCCATCTCTTCAGCTAAACCTGGGACAAGAAACTTGCTATTTCATCTTGAATTATTCTAATTATAGTGTTTCACCAGAGATCAAAACTCAAAATACAACATACACACATTTCTAGTCACACAACTCTACAAATAATTAAAAATCACTTTTCATCATCCTGACACTAAGGGTTGACAAGACCTGGTCTGGGGACCCATATCAGCATTCTTCAGTAGATGGTATGGTATTTTCCACTACTTGAAGTTAAACAAATCTGCTGTCAAGAAGGCTAGTCTTGGTAGAAAAATCTCTGCAAAGAAAAGATCTCATCTCCCAGATTGTCAACCCAACCTCCACAAGGCAGTGACCCTGTTACCACCTCCTTGTCCATGCTGGCTTTTACACTGATTTCATGTTGTGGCAGACATGTAGCCAAGCCTAGTTCTTTGCCAAAGCTGCAGTAAGAAAGTTAGTAGTAACTATAAAACCTGCTAACTGAGAAAAGCAGTTGCCCTATGGCAAACAGCTATTCCTCCATGAGACACGTGTTTTAAAAGATGTGGTCCTCTACATTGCACTTCAAAGAAATAGTTCATCCTATCATTTTATTAAGTGCAGATCCAGGTAATGGTATTTTGGTGGTAGGTGTGGTGTGGTCACTTACATTTTAAAAAGTGCAAACTTGTACCTCTAAGTCATATAGAGTATTTAAACCAATGATACCTCAAAGAGAAAATAAAAAGTTACAGGAAAAGTATAGCAGAGATTTCAAATTACAAGGATTTCAACAGTATTTTCATTATGAATTCATGTACTTCTATCCTGAAAATCCCCAGCTGCTAGCACTCTTTTAAAAAATTAAACACCTCATTTATAAAATGAGGTTAATATTATTATTATTATTAACCTCATATTATTATTAACCTTTAATATTATTATTAAATCAGATAATATAATAATATTATCTGATTTAAGTAAGATAAACCACAAACCAACATACAACACTGCCAATTAGTTGCCATTAATGTTACTTGATTAAACTACATTCTAAGATACTTTTGATCTTGAAGGAATGAATTCTCAGCTGGTAGAACATACCCACATGCATGCCAACAAGCAAAACCAACCACAAACAACATGCTTGTAGCAATTTCTCAAAAACTTTCTCCACTAAAGATCACCATTTCCTTTATCTGTCCTACCCAAGAACCAGTTTATTAATCTAATTTCAAATTGATGATCATATTCTAGCACCTTGGTCTCTCCAAATCCTTAATGCTGCCTCTGGAAAATAACTCCGATCAGGGCCACTGGTTCTTCCAACTTTTACCAAGCAATAGAAGACACAGTGAAATGAGTCTATTAGAATAGTAAGTTGCTGAGTTTAACTATGACTGATCCTGATTTTTCTTGACCATAGGACTTGACCTTTCCCAGCATAAAACTGAAATGTTGATCGATCACTCAATTTCTTTGATATTACAAGATATTTATTTATCCATTCATTCACACAATGTTCGCTGAGCATTGTTTTACATGTTTGTGTATTGATACTAAACCAGGATAAAAATAATTTAAAACACAAAACCAAAATATGCTGTGTAAATTATCTCCAAGACTTGCAATATATTCAATGACATATAATACATTTTCTAGCATAGTTGATAGGAAGTGAGTGACTATACATTTCACTACCTGTGAATCACTGTAATAAACTATCAAAGCAAAAGGCATATATACTAATTCAGATCAATCGAGTTTAATGTTGCTGCAACCTTATTAAATGCCATGTCACCAATGCCTTATTCATGAAGGAAGAATTGCCTAAGGAATATTAATAAATTTCCAAAATGAAAAATCTTATATAAGGCCATACCTAACTGAGACATATATCATTTCTTTTACAATTCAGGTTTTCAAATACATAAATGAAACAATAAATTTTGAGGGAAGCTATTCAACATGCAGTGAATTCAATTCCTGCTTCTAACATTCACTGTTAGAGACAGTATCCTCAACACAATTGCAGAGAATTGAGTTCTATTTTGATCTCTGGGCAAATCCAATTTTAGAACCACACAAATGAGTTACTCTTTCCTTTGGCCATTACCACGTGTGTGCGTTTGCACACATATATGGTTTGATATGACTATTGCAATTTCTTGTTTCATTCATGTTCTTGCTCCCCTCACACTGAATTTTCTAAAGAATTCATTCTTTGGGAAATGCTAGTGAGGTTGATAATGCCTAGTGCTCTGAGCAACATGAGCGCTGTTCCTTTCAGCACTGATGACATACAGTTACACGGACACAATGGCAGGAGCAAATGACAGAGTCTGCAGGCTGGGAGATAAAGGCACTTAATTATAGTTTTACTTCACAGCCTGAATTCTGAAGGTCCATACACGGATTTTGCTCACTCTGGGCATCTATAAAATAAGTAAAGCACTACTCTTCACCTATCTTTGCATGCGAAAATTATTACCCACATCAATTCCTATTCAGGAGCTCTGACTTAGTAAGGCCAGTTAGGTAGGAATAACAGCATTTAAAATACAGTTAGAGACCTGCTGGTGAAATTTTGCCAAACTGAACCATCATGACTATTCAATGCAGAGAAAACACAGGAGAACTAAGACAAGAGTAGTGATGGCACCAATCATTGCAAGGTACATTGCAGGTGACTTTACCTGCATCATTATAAATCTTAATACCATCTTATAAAGGCAGAATTCTTAGTTTCACCTTTTCAAATATATGAGCCAACTGCAATTTATAGAGTTCAAATCATTCAGCCAAGTTCCCATATATAGCATGTAGCAGAACTTGGGATTATATCCAGCTTCACCTCTGGCTTTCATAAACAAGCTACAGTTATGGGATTGTCAGGAGATTTAGAAGAGCTTGTATCCTCAGTGCTTCTGTGTTCCTTACAGTTATCTGAATATCTCAGGTAACAAGTGATGTGCATGTGTCTCTATAAAAAACACCAACTTGCACATTCTTTTCTTCTCCTTTGTTGGTCCTTTCCTAAATCTCAGCAAATCTTTAGCTATCTTTGGGTCCTTCGTCAGAATACGGGTTTGAGTTCACTCTTCATTGTGTGGTCTGGAGACATCTATTGCTGAGTGTTCAAGAGGTTTATCACTATCCTTCTCTACCACTGTTCTTCCTTCTATGTCACAGTTCCAGTATCTCCGGTAACCATGATCCTCCAAAAGCAATGAAATCATCCCTTTAAAGGCTTCAATTTTTTTTTCATGTCTAAGAATTTGGCATGGAGAACAATCCAGCAACTAATTCACTGGCTGTTCCTCTCAACAACAGGCACTCTCCAGGACTTTGCTGTGCTGTTTTGTCTATCTAAAATGTCTCTTTTCCTTTTATCTATCTGATGAAATCATATCAATTGTGTTCAACTTCAATTACCAATGACAGATTTGACAGCTCCAAAGATGTTTTCCTTAAACTTCCCAGAAAGAATGAATTAATATCTATTCTGTGTTTCTCTTAACATTTTGTAACTTAATATGAACATTTAGCATCTACTTGAATATAACTGGGCACATTCCCAATTGTATCTCAATACATGTTCCTTGCACATAATACAGGGATTGATACATAATAGCAACTAAATAGCTCTTGTTGGATTTCATTGGCAAATGACCTGGTATTTTCAGTGTTTAGAGACTGGAAGCATGATAGATCATACTTATACTGGGTCCAGTAAAAGGATGCCTTGCAAATGAATTAAACTTAGGTTTTGAGATTTTTGGTGTTCAAGGCTACCCTGGGCAACATGCAAGACCTAGTCTCAACAAAATAGCCAGGCATGGTGGTATGTACCTGTAATCCTAGCTACCTAGGAGGCTGAGACTAAGGCTCACATGAGTCCTCAGGTTTGAAACTACCACGGGCAACATAGCAAGATCTAGTCTCTAAAAAAAAAATCTGGATATTTTAAGAGAAATAGAGATAATTGGGGCTGAGGTAGCCAAGAGCACAATTAAAGCAGGGAAACAAGATATGGAAATTTCATGTCTGTGTGATAATACACAGAATTATAAAATGATGGGACATTCACAAAATGTTTATTGAAAGAATAACCTAAGTTATAACATTCCAGTTGCAAAATGATTGGGAAAGTCACATACAGTGATTGCATATACAGTAATGTGCAATATTATATGCAATATTATATACCTTATGAGGAATATTACTGCATTGCATATGTGAAGTTACTAGGAGGAATCCCTTTAAAGTTCTCATCTTAAGAAAAATAAATGTAGCTATGCATGGTGAACATTATTAACTAAATTTATAGTCATGATCACTTTACAATATATGCAAATGTAGAATCAATATGTTATACACCTGAAACTAATAGAATATTTTATGTGAATTATATCTATACTTAAAAACTAAAGAATGATTTTATACAAGAAGTATGATTTTGGTAAAAATGCTATTACATCTCAGAAAACGGATTCAAAGTGGCATATCAAAGGTCTTATAATTAGTGGCTGAGTGAAACTAAAACCTCACAGACTTTTTCTTTTTAGTCCAACTGAGAATATCTCCCATACAGCATGAAGTCCTAAGTGTCAAGAAATAATTTCCCTTTGGTAGTTGGTCATCTCACTCTTCCCTCTTAATTATCCCTTGTTTCCATTCCCTTCACTTTTTCCTCTGAAATCCCCACACAGACTCCTGCGGGATATCACTGTGTGAGGAAAGAGCACGGTAAACAATGCCAGGTGCTCTGCTTTGCCTTAAATCATTAAATCCTGAGTCTACAGCAGGAAAGTGACAATTGGCAGCAAATTGGTCTTTTCGGATACACCTGTTCATACAGCATGCCATCAGTCCTGCGAGAGTCAGCCTAAAATATTCACTGTTCTACTTTCAATGTTCTCCAAGATACTGCCATTTAATGCACTTGGGGGAAAATGTCCCTTTTGCTGAAGTATTTCATGTCTACTGCTCTAGAGCTCCACAAACTTCAAGTCAACAAAAATATATTGAGTTCCTAATTTGAACCATGCCCTGTTCTGAATACTGAAAGTTCTCCAGGTTCAGGGAAATGTGAATCCCACCATTCTTGTGCTATTAGAACCACAAGACCACAAGCAAGCCAGAACACATGAGAGTGTATGAGAGTGAAGTCATGCAGTATAAACTGAAACAAGAGGCACCCACTGCCACCTCCTGATTTTTCTCTGCCCTCAAAAAGACTTTACCCTGTCCACTTTCCCCTCTGTCTCTCCCACTTATTCCCACTGTTCCACAAAATTTCCCCAAGTGTCTTACCTAACACCATGGTAACAAAACCCATGACTATTATATCTTAGAGAAAGGTCAAGAAATCCTCATCCTCCTAACCACTGCTGCCTATCCATGTAACAGCACAGACTTACCTACACCCTCTTTCTTTATTATCCTCTCAAGTTGCTCATTTTAGTGGAAGCAATATTTCTTCTCCCATTGGCATCCCATGCTTCTTTGCTTCTCTAAGCCCTCATGACATCAGACTGTGCCCCCCAGTCCTCCATCCATGGATCCTTGCTGTTAGAAGACAAATAGTCTCCTCCCGCTGGGACCCACATTATCCTTATTCCTCTCTCCTTCATTATACAATTGTCATCACACACTTATAGGTTCAGACTCCTAGAGACCTTTGCTTCCACCTCCTGTTTCAACTCATTGCAACTGCCTCAGTTCCAACCAGCATACTTTGTTAAATGTCTCCAATCACCACCTGAATCATTCTTTCTTGCTTCATTCTTGATTCTTTCCTAAACAGCAATCAATCCAAAAATGCTTCCAGAAAACTTTATAAAATCTAAAACCAAGCACATTTCTACTCTAATTAGCATGTTTTCATGAGTTCTTCTTGCCTTATAGAATAAAATTTTATCTTTTTGCATATACACCACATAGCACAGACCTACCATCTACCTGGTCAGTCATTCAGCTTCTCCCATTTGGTATTCAGTGTTGTAAGCATCTTCATTTCCTCCCTCTTTTCCTTCCTTTTGTTCATGTTCCCCTCTGTGTAAACACAACACCTCTCAAACATGCATTTTGACAAGTTCTGTTTTGTATAGACCCTACAAGAAGACTTCCCTGATGATGAGTTTCCCTCATCCCCAATCAAAGTGCTCAAATGCAATCTGAAGAGGTGGTGAGTAGTGCCAAATTTCAGGGCAAAAATGAAGGCAATTTCCATCTAGCAAAATACTATTTGTTTCAAAGCCTTTAAAAGATTTAGTCTGTGTGTTTATTTGGGACTCTGATTAAACAGATGCCTAGCTTTAAGTTATTATAAGCCACCACTCATTTCACTTCTTGACATGAAGCTCCTGTTTATATGAAACCTTAATTTTCATGTCAGGAAGAGCTGCTTTGGGGATTCTACTTTCAGAGTACAGCAGATGTAGACTGCTCTGGGAAAAGAACAGTCAAACGCAGTTAATCAGGAGTCCCTGCTTTTTCAATAAGTAAAGGCAGATGCTACATATAGGTCAGTAACAGGTAAACTGCAAATGGAGTAAATCATCACACAGGCCACAGCAGGTATCAAAACCTTTTTAGAGCTTGGGTTCCTTCACTCTCCAACAGAAAACATGCACCTCTTTTCTATCAGAAGTAAGTAATGATTGATCTAAATCATAAAAAAAAAAAGTTCAGTCACTAAGATCTTTTCAAATCCCAAGGTTTTTTCAAAACATTTTATGTCGATGGGGGGGGGGGGGTTGACTCAAGTCTAAGTGTATATAGATTGTGAAAAGTTCCCAGGGCAAGATTTTAACTTTCTTTGCCTTTCCTTTGGAAGACCATTGGGAATACAGATGTTTTCTGTTAAATGGTGATATGCAGACCATGGAGGAATTTCTTTATAGAATCAATTCAGGTACTCTTCCTGTCTTCATCTCTAGCAAAGAGATGAACACAGAAATGGTGATATGCAGACCATGGAGGAATTTCTTTATAGAATCAATGCAGGTACTCTTCCTGTGTTCATCTCTAGCAAAGTTATGGAAAAAATTAAGTGCTCAAAGACAGACGAATGGATTCAGTGTGTTGTACATGTACACAATGGAATACTATGCAGGCATAAAAATGAACTCTTGTCATTTGCCATAACAGATGGAACTGGAGGGAGATTTTCCAAAGTGAAAGTAATCAGGAAGACAAAGGCAAATATCTGATGATTTCACTAATAGGAGGCATATTAAGAAATAAAACAAAGGAACAGAAAAAGCTAAACTAAAAGCACAGAAATCTTACTACAGAATTTAAGGTACCATAAAGCAAGGTAGATGAGGTGCAAATAGGGAGGGGATCCAATGGATTGTGGTGGAGGTTTCTGGGTGCTTTGATGGTAGGTATGATGAGGTAATATACATCTAAATTTATTTGGATCTATACTTATAAGTCATAAATAGTGTTGTAAACCAATGTCAGTTAAGTAATAGTTAAAATATGATCCCTTATAGCTCCATCCATATTGCTGCAAATAACATAAGTTTGTCTTCTTTGATTGTTGCATAATATTCCATTGTGTACCTACACCCCATCTTTTTCAGCCATTCATCAATTTTGGGACATTTGGGTTGTTTCAGTATCTTGGCAATTGGAAACAGTGCTGCAATAATGCACATACAGGTGTCCTTTTTAATTAGTGATTTTGTGTCCTTTGTTCCCAGTAGTGGGATAAGCAGGAAAGAGAGAAACATGGAATGTCTCACTTATATGAAGGATATAGGAAAAAACAAACAGATAACAAAAATTTAAATCTGCCAGCAGAACCAAACGATAAAGCAAAAGAAGGGGAGGAGGGAGAATATGGGGGATGGAGGGCACGAAAGATTAAGATGATTAATGGGTATTAAGGAGATGGGAGAACCTTGGGGTAGACAATGATGTAATATACATGTGTGTAATTAATAAAAATAAATAAGCCAAAATAATAATAATTATGATTATCAATGCTAACTCAACTATGAACAAAGAAAAATACCCAGCACCAGCCAGATGTAGAAATCAACAGAAATTCTTTTGCATAATTCTAAAACTTCCTTGTGGCCCTTATGACCTATAGGAATATTTTAAGTATTTAAAACATCATGTAATATTCCAATGTAACAGAGACTACTCTGGTATTTATTTTTATCTTACCACTTAAAAGAAAAAGGATGGAGGAGGAATAGATTTCAACTTTTTGTTTTATTAAATTTCATTTGCTATATACTTATGAATGTTAGGAGTCTATCATTAATGAAGATTTAGAAAGAATATGGGAAATTGCAGTAAGAGTATTGGTTGGAAAGATACAGAGATCTATACAAACACTGTATTTATAATGGGATGAAATCAAAGAAAACACTTCATGGTTTCTGTTTGCAAAGCTTTAAATGTTTTTGAACATGTTAAATTCACTTTTACACTGTGATTTATATCTTCTGCTCTTCTGAGTTCTCATTCCTTTCATTATATTCGCTTTAGAAAGAGTGGACTATGAGTGTATAAATTAAAAGAAAACTCTATTTAAAGTTAGCAGCTTCTGGTGTAGGAACCAAGGGCTATGCTTACTTAGCCTTAATGTAGGGAATCTGCATTCACCCATTTTATAGGTATAATGAAATAATATTTGCAAGACTAGGCACTTACCACTTCACAGAGCTGTCTCATTCTATACCATTCTTATCTCTAAATGTTGCAATATCAAATCTTAGATTATTTTTTTTCTTTGAGAATCATTTTGAATTTCTTTACTAGTCTGACAGATTTTCTCTGAGACCTTGCCAGAATTTTTAGATCTATCCAGCATATTCTCTCCCTTATTCCACCCCCATGCAGGAATGTACACACACACACACACACACACACACACACACAAACACACACGTACATTTGAATTTAGAATAATTCTTCATTCATTCACAAATAAATATTGAGCACCTAGGTTACTCCAGACTCTAACTCAAGAATCTTTCATTAAGTTTAAACAGATATTAAAGAAATATCACAGAGAGGTCATTTTATTGCAGCTGTAAGAATAGAACATAATGTAGACTGACAGGTCCTAATATAGGAAACCAAGCCTAAAACTGAGAAACAAAGAACTGAGATGTTACCACTGAGGACAGACTGCAGTCATCTCTCTATGAGCAGGTTCACTTACTTCAGATGGCAAAGGAGCACACTCTCCCAGGTACGCTGATCACCTAAAGCAGCTCAATGTTCTTGTCACTTGGGATAAAGACCGCCATGACAGATGAGAGGCTACAGAAGTCTCAAAACTTTTGAGAGTTCAGCAGATGCCAGGCTTCTGATTGTCCTGATGCATCCTCCCAAATTAGCTTTTTACCATATGTGTGCCTCCTATTTTTAACCTATGTATGTGTGGCTTTGGATTTAAAATTCTTTGAGGTTCTTTCTTAGGAAACTCTCTCTTGATTACCCTTAATTACTAAATAGCCTTGATAGAATCTGACATGGGGTGTTTACTGTAATTTGTGATTCTATATTTTAGGTCTTATTCGTCTCTCAATCACAAAATACACATCGGACACCAAAGAGACTGATTCTCTTTGTTATTGAATTATTCTTCAAATATTGATTACATTTTCAGAAAAATGCTTAGCAACATAAAAGATGCTATTTCAGCAGAAAACAACATCTGAGCCTTTGCAGAATTCATATCCCTGTAAGCACGACAAGACCTAGGCAATCTAGACACACCGAACAGCTTGTCAGAGTTATTGTCAAAAAGAAAATGGAAAGAGCTGAGTGTTCAGGGAAGACTTCTTTGAGAAGATGAGGTTTCAAAAGTGGCTTGAAGGAAAAATAAAAGAGGATGTGATTAGACAAGAAGGGGCCATCCAAAGTGAAAATGACAAAGGATCCACTAGAAAGGTAGGATGAGGGCAGTAAAGACAGAAGCTCAAATAGATTGCAAGCTATCAAGGTAAGGTAGAGTCTAAGTGATAAGTTATTAAGAATTTTTGTGATTGAAAATGCTAAGCTCTTCTTATGATAAATTTCTAATTATTTTTATGTTGCAACTACGGTCTTTGAAAATGTATCAGAAAGTAAAGGAACACAGATGATGACATTGTTGATTGGGCCTAAGTGTCACGGTGTCTAAATGTGTGTACTCAATGGAACTAGCAGAAGAAATAGATCCAAAAGGTGATATCCCAGCCTGTGCTACAGTCTGAATGGAAGGAACAAAGGCATGAATGAAGGGAATATGGGGTGGGGGAAGCTGCATGGGAAATGGGGAAGTAAAACAGTGGACAACAGAAGAGCTTTGGTTATGATGGTTTTCTGTTTTTCTTCAAATTTTAGGGGGTGCTAAAACTTGTGCATGAAAATATCCTGTATTATCTATTATAATCTTCAGTTAAAATTATGGATCTGGTAAAAGTCTAGCTTAGAATCCAGATGTCACTGGAGCAGAAGAGATTACACAGTTAGGAAAATGAATGGGCTCATGCATGGGGGAATTCAGAGACAAACACACTCTTCAAAACAAGAAAAGTTAGGATCAACTAAATTTTTTACTAGAAATAAGAAAATTGAATAACTAGACTTTAGATGATAAGAATGTCTATGCAACTGACACCAGACATTAATGTGTTTATAAATTCCTTGGGAAGATGTAAATGCTAATTTGGAAAAAAACAAAAAAACAAAAAAAAAGTCATTAAGTCATCCACATTTTAATTTTGGCTGCTTGAGAGGTCAACACTGTTGCCTTGGAAGAGACCTGTTTCTCATAATTACCTGACAAATTTCTCAAGATTCCTGGGAAATGGTATACTTGCAATTAAGATGATGAGAAGATGGGTTTTGATTTAATTCTAATAGGTCCATAAATCATAAGAAAACTTGAAAGATTCAATTAAGAGAAGAAATGGTCCCCAGACAATTTAATACAGGTAAGGGTTTTTGAAGGAGATAGGGGGTTGCAGATTCTTGTCACTTTTATAAAAGCCTGAGGTTCCCAATGTTAAAAGCTTTAGTGACAGACAATTAAAAGAACTTTAATTTCTGAAACTTTTGCTAACTACCAGTTGTCTTATTCTTAGGTATGAGCCATATATATCAACATATTTGCCATTAAAATCTCCTGACCTCTCTTCCCAATCACAAAGAAATCAAAAAAATATTTAAGTTTTAAATTGGAATTTCATTTTTAAAAATACAAGTGAAGGTACAATTGGAAAGATTTTACCCATGAAATAACTTCTGAATAGTGACACCAATTCTGACACTTAAAACTTTTTAAAAATCAAAACACATGCCAATGGTTATTAGTCTTAGTTTGCTGTATTGAGTGATGTATATTTTAATTCAAACTATGCCTGCTTATCAATAAGTGATTCCCAGGTGGAACATTAGCCATGGTATTGCTAGATCCCTACCTTTAAAATCCTCCGCACTAGGTAAGTTGAAAACAGTCATATATATTTCAAATTTTCATTTTATACTCTTAGTGTGACTCACACTTGCCTAGATCTAATGTCATATTTACTATGGAATAATTCATTTGTCCATTAAACAAAGATGTAATGATAAATGCTATGAAGAGAGAAACAAAAGAGATAAGGTCATTCACCTTTTGAATCTTATATGACAGAGAAAGAGAATACATGCATGTATAGGGGAAGGGAGAAAAGGAATTGGAAAAAAGGATAAAGAAGTGATAGATCAAGATAATTTTATATATTTGTAAGTGTTGTGAAGAAGGGGGAAATTGTGAGCTGATAGAAAAGGAAAATAAAAAACCATTCATAGACATACCTGAGGTGTGAGGGTAGAGTTTCATTCAAAAAGTTTGAGATGACAGCAAGCTAACACTATTTTAAAACAACATGGAGAAACCAGATGTGTTGCTATACTTTAATGAAGTAATGAAAGAGAAACTGAAAAGCAGACCCATGCATTTAAGTCATATACAGTGTTGTAAACCAATATTACCTCAATATAAGAATTTTTTTAATTGATTGCATGCATGCACACACACAATATATATAATTTTTTTATGTCATTGTCTACCCTAGGGTTCTCCCACCACTTTATCACCTATGAAACATCTTAATATTTTGTGCCCATCTCTCCCCTGATTTTACCCTCCTCCTAACAAGCATAAAAAATAAGCCATTTTCAATTAATATAGTGGTGAAAGAAAGACCTACACACCAAAAACTGAGACATTGACTAAAGACTGTAGGAAGACAGAAATGGAAGCAAACCACTGATACTGGTTATTGAAGAGGATCATAGGAGGTTGGACAGTAGCCTTGAATTTAAGGGTTAGCAGTGCCAATAGAAAAAAACTGGATATATCTAAACTATGTTTGATTGAACCAGCTCATGAAGTAAATGTGCATGATCAAAGGAAGAACTGACTCAAAGATGATGCCTACTTTTTTGGCTCCAATAACTGGTAATTCTGAGAGGACAACTTGTTTTAAGAAATCTCTTTCCACTTCTTTCTTCCACACTGGTGGTAGCCTCCTCAGCACACTGTTGTTGCAGTGTTTTGATTTAGAGCAACATGTACGTAACACATTTTGAGTCTCTGAAAATGAAAGAACTTATTTTATTCACATCCCAGATACTACCAAAATATCTAGCACATAGTGGGTACTTAAAATATACTTCTTCAATACATCATGAATTGAAAATGTTTTAAGTCCAATTACTTACAATTTTGGAAAAGTCGTGTTTTGTATAAAAGTAATGTTTTCTACCTTGACATATTAACTATTTTACTCACATTTATAAATGTGAGTAAAATAAAAAGAGCTGATTGCGATTTAAATGTGCTATAATTAAAAGAAACCTCTTTTTATCTGTAAGACAGATTCTATTTTATGGAGAGACAAAATCAAATAAGTTGTTTATGAATGGGAAATCTTTGGAGTTCTGTAGAGTTTCAGTTAATTTCTCTGACTTACTTAGTATTTCAAAACATATTTATTTAATAAAAGGAACTCAATAGAGTATTTTACCTAAAAGCTTCCATTGCTCTATAAAAATTATATATGAGCAGAATATGTCAGAATAAGCTACTAAATTCTTGGGAAGATTTAAATTTAATGTCTTTGGAGAGAGAGCCACAGATATTTAAAGGCCATAGTAAGGAATCAAACAGCCACTTTACATGTGAAATGACCATGAGCGAGTCTACTCTTTGGAATTATACAGTCTTTGCTGTTTCGGTAGTGTATTCATTCCATGCCATCATTTTGCTGTTGCTTCACTGTATCTCACACTTACAGGAAAATGAAATGTTTAAACCATAATATCCCTGGTGGTTCAGCTGACAAATATAAAAAGTGATGTGATACTGAAACAAATCATTAAGTTGGTTTTTGATAAATAGAGAGAGAAGCTTTGATGTAACTTGTAACCTTGATTTTTTTTTTCTTATCTTGACCAGAGTTCTACAAAATTTCCACCCACACAACTACTACCAAAAAAAAAAAAAAGGTAATATTTCTCAGATTGCAGCAAGGAAGACAGTGGGGAAATTGCTGGTCTTCTTTCAGTGTCAACATTTACAGTAGCTAGTCCAAAAGAAACTACAGAAATATAAGTGTTAGAATGGAGAAGTAGGGCTGATAAGAACTCTGTGATTTATTATTTCCCCTGGTGAATATTTTATTTATTATATATATATTATCTTTTTAATAAAGTTTTTGCTCATCAGGTTATACAACTTTGCTTCATTTTATATATTTAATGAAGTAAAAATAGTTTACAGTATTGTGCATAATTCAGAAAAAAAACTCAGTGGTTTATAACTGGAAATGTGAGCAGATATGAACACTGCCTATTCTATCTATGAGGAGCTGACCAATTTGTAGTGGATTTGGGGTTAGATACCCAAAACACAATAAACAAAAGAACAATGACTGCAAGGGTGAACAATAGTAGTATTCATATAATCTTCAGCTTATAATGTCTTTATGACACAAGTTTCCTCAATAATCTGCATTTGTGATCACTAAATCATGTAAGAATTTATTAGCTCCAATTTGAGTTGGAAAACGCCAATTAAAATATGGTTGAGGAATTTTCTCAAACTAATAAATAGCAAATCAGAATTCAAAAACAAGTACAATCAAATAAAACCAAGTAAGTCAAATAAAACCCCTCAAATGAGTGAATGAAGCAAAACAGTTGTTACCAGAGGGTTCCCAAGAATCAAATTAAACAACTCCCAAAATCAAACCTGGGAAAGTTCCTAACGAGACAGAATTGACTTACCCCAAGAAATACATTATACTAAGAATAAGCCTGGGAGTACTCATTATGTTTCACTAATTTATGTAGTAAATATGATTTTTTTTTTTAGAAGTCGTTCGTTCCAACTCTTGCAATGCTGTCTTTATGACCAAGTCAGCCATCACTTGGGATATCACTGAAAAATACACTTGAAGTGAATTAACCCATCTCACCGAGTCAGCTCTCTTTCTCAGAGGAGAAAATCAGGGAAGCAGAATCCCCTTAGCAAGGAGCTGTCTGGACAGAGTTCACCACTACCTGATGGTGGCACATGTTAAAATAAAGGTAAGATGTCCTGCCCCCATGCCCAAATATAACACTTTTGATATCACAACATTCAACCTTTGCATACATATACCTGTTGGAACCCAGACACTGTGAAGTACCCAGTCCTCAGGTCTTCCGTGACCGTGAACATCAAGAAGTCCATACTGGCTAGAGTTCAACCACTTCACTTCACGGCCCTTGTAGCTCCCATAGTAAATGATCATAAGTTGTCAATTCTGCGCTCAATAGCTTTCCAGGTAACTTAAATTATACCTGGGGCTATGGAGTTTTTCTTAGAGCATTACAAATGTGAGTGTATAAAGGCTAATTTGAAAAATAAGAGAAAATATAAAGAAATAAGTAGGTTGGGAACAAGAGAATCGAATATAGGAGTTTAAGGACTTGTAAGAGCAGTAGTGATCAACTTGTTTGTGGAAAGATGTGCAGAGATCAGTTATGTCACAGGGATATCAATGCTTAATGAACAGCTTCTATGTTCCTGTCACCATTCCAGACCCTTCATATAATTTCTACTTATTAAATCTCACTGGGCACTTATTCTATTTGATGATGACGATGTTGACATAGTGTGAAAATGGATTCCCTGGGGCCATGGTCCTATAACAGATGGATGACTTTCAACCACAGGTTCTTAAATCTGTGCGTCACACATCTCAGTGTGCAAGAGCACGACACCACACCTCAGTCAGGTACAGCCTGAGCAGCTATGCTCTGGAACTGTGTGCTGTCAGACTGTCTAAAACATCATTTTCCAGAAGCATCTTCCTGCTTCTCTGTTGGCTAAATTCCCACTTGTCCTTCAAATTCCTAGTAGTTTTAATGTCAGTTCATCAAAAAGTGAAGCATGCGAAATACATGGTCATTCAGAGGATTTCCTGTACATTCAAAGTGGATTAATCCCTTAGTCATAGCCACCTGGACCTTCACAGTTGTATCAGGATGAGGTTTGGCTAAAAGCTCCAACTTTAATTGACTAGTCTCTGAGATTTACTTGTTCTCTTACCCTCAGATTTTCATTTGAGTCCCCAGAAACCAGTGAAAATTGGCTGGTATCCTACATCTAATTTTTGCTATAAGACTATCATAGTGTTTCTGCCTGAGAGTTCAACCTGAGGGTTTGGGGAAAGAATTAGAACCATTAGGCAGGGTGTGGTGGCACGCATCTTTAATCCCAGCCTGAGGAGGCTGAGGCTAGGAATCACTTGCGTCCATAGGTTCAAGACTACCCCAAGCAACATAGTGAGACCTAGTCTCAAAAAATAGCTGGGCATGGTGGCGCACACCTGTAATCCCAGATACCTGGGAGGCTGAGACAGGGCATCGCTTGAGTCCAGGGGATCAGAACTACCCCAGACAACATAGCAAGACCTAGTCTCAAAAAAAAAAAAAAAGAACGAAAAGAAAAGAATTAGAACCACTGTCCTGTTAAGTACCTCTTTAGAGTCACCCGCTAACCATTTCAATTTGAGGACTCTACTGCACCTCAAGTTACTTAAGACACTGTAATCTACAATTAGCATGCAGGAGACTGCCTCCCCAGCACAAGTCTGTTCCTTTCCTTCTCTGGTTGCAGTCTGGCCAGCTCTAGTCTCAAGCCCTCTCTCTCGAGGAACTTGGATAAAATAATCAAGGAGCAAAACCAACTTTCTGAATGTCTTCATTTTCCACAGTGCTACAGGTTTAGTCAGGATGTGGTCAGTGTTCAAAGGCTTCACATATAAAAGTTCAACTATAGGCCACTATAAACAAGGATGTCCACTTTGCAGCAAATGAGTCAAGAGTCCTCAGCAACTCCTGACCAGCTGTTGAGCCAATATCACATTTTTGGGTTAGATTCAGGAAACTGACTCAGGAAAATGTGAAATTCTAAGTAGGGAATCTGCTAAGGGGGAGTATTATAGAAGTTAATTAAACTAAGTATCAGATCTCAAATCTGTTATTAAGTATTGTGAATAATCTAAGTTTAAAATACATGTGCAAAATAGTCCCTCAGTGTAGTAAAAATTACCATTCAGCCTCTTTATTCATGATCTACCAAATTTCTTTTCTAGCATAGGAGTGAATGTTTATAGTCCTTCTATAAACATTCCATCTATTTTCCCAAAATTGCCTGAGATCACAAACTCCAAGTTCTTCTGTTCACAGTTCTCAGCATCCCTGGAGAGTAAGTTCATGGGATGTCTTCCTTTCTGAACTGCCGTGGCCCCTGGTGCTCTCATCTCCAGTACTGGCTCTACTTCAAGGCCATGCCAGTCCTCCAGCTGGCCTGTCCCAGAGGCCATGAGATTAAAACCCAAGGGTCTTAAAAATCTAATTTCTCACTCAGGTCTCAAGAGTGACCTTTGGTTGTTACAAATGTTTGTATGTGTGTGTGTTGGGGTTGTCTGATAGATTTTAAAATGAGGTGGATCAATAGCATACCATAGATATTGATAGATCAGTGATATATGATATTGATACATGATAGATAATTGACAGATAAGAAATGTAAGTGTGGGTTTATGGTTGGATAGCTAGACAGAATATTGATATGAACTTGGATAATAGATAATGGCTAGTGATAGCTATTGATAGGTAGATAATAATTGATACCCAGATGATCTATAGATAATAGATGAATAATAATAGGTAGATAATATATGATTGATAGGTAGAGGTTTGTAAGCGTGTGCATGTGACTGATGTGGCAGATTCAAACTGTGGGTCTGGGTCTACCTGAATGAAAGCTACAATGGTGCTGACTGGGCTCCTGAGAAGATTCTCTCCTTCAGCTCCTTTCAGCTCTTCGACTCTGGTCCACTTGCTGTCTTTTACTTCAAAGCAGTAAGCCAAGCACAGCTCCCTGGAATTTTTGGCCTGCTGTTTCATGGTCTACTTTTTCCTCTCCTGCTTTTCACCCCAGCTGATCACCCTCCCCCATTTGGTGCTTCCTGCCACATTTTATCAGAGCAACAAAGGCCCAGGACATTCTGAAGTCTTCTTTCAGAAGCCATGCTGAGTTCCCAAGTTCACCGCAGGTGGGGTAAGTAGGGGGTCCATACCCCAAACTCACAGGAGGGCTCCCATCCAAAGCTTATCAGGTCTCCCTTTCCACCACATGGGAGTTGTCACTTACAAAGAAACACCACCCACAAGAGCCTGTGGGTCCAGAGTCAGCCAAGAACAACAAGATCCCCAAGTTTAAAGTCGCCTCCCTCTGAAGTCAACAACTGGGGAGCCTCTGTTCCCCCTAAGTACCAGGATGTACTTCAAAGTACATCCCAAAGATTTGTCCTTATTGACAAGCATCCTAATTAGACTGGTTCCTTCGAACACTCAGCTATTCTCATCTTCATGGATGCCACAGATGTGATAGGCTTTGGTCACTAAACCTGGTGCTCCTGTGACAGCACAACTAAGCATGAGAATGGAACATTCCAGTTAGCAGGGCACTGCCCCCCAAACTGCTGCGGTCAAGCTCACCTGGGCAGCTACTATACCTGTAGCCCACCTGCCAGGATTCCCATTTCCTCCTTTGAAAAACTTCAAGGATGATTTCAGAACCCAGACAGGATTAAGATCCCATGGTTTAAGGAGACCCATTTTATCCCTGTTATGTACTTTGCCTGCAATTTCTGCCAGATTGTTCCTTCACTTAAGAATCAGCCTAATCTCCCCATGTGTGGGTGGGCACTCCTGTTGGGGGTGAGGGTGTGCTAGCCTGATGAATCAGCACACCTGAGTCTGTGGCAGGGCCACAGACTAAATTAGGTTAACATAAGGTTAACCTCAGTTAACCTCAGTTAACCTTATGTTAAAAGTGCAAAAGTGGGTTAAACCACTTTTAACATTTCTTTTATTTGAAAAATAATTCTCATTTCTAAACAATAAGGTCACAAAATAATTTTTGACATAAAATCAGTTTAGAATTTGGGAAATGCCTGTAAAAATTAAATTTTAAACAGGAAACAAATCACAGATGATACTGGCAAAGACTTCTGTCATATGTATACATGCCTAGGTATACTAGGCAATTTAGGAACTGCTTATGTTGGTCTTTTTTAAACAGGGAAAGATGTGGCCAATAACTTATACCTCTCAGTACACAGTCAGATCTTAAGTACTAGAGTTATATTTTAAAAACTACAAAGCTCAAAGACAGGGTAATGTCTGACATGGAAAATCTAATTAAGACACTGTAGTGGTCATTTTAGAAACTACTTTGTGAAGATTTTCAAATTCTTGCCCCTTTGACACTGTACTTGACTGTGTTATTTTTCTTCTACATGTCCTTCCTTGGCCCTAAATGTCACCTTCTTTGAGCCAATCCATCACATCTATATTTTTGAAGGAACTTCATGCAAACAGACTGACAAAAGGCTTAACTTAAGCGTGGAGCCAACCCCCACACTAGGAATTGGACTAGAGCAGAATTATTGTAAGATTATCAGAATTATACCTGTGGTCTGTACTTTCTCTGTCTCACTTCTTCCATAGTGGTTGCTATACCCACACTGAACATCAGGGCAACACAAGGCCTTTCTCAACTCATGAATTTCCCTTCACCCCATCCCCTCTCCCTCCTCTTCTGATATCTACAGCTGTAGTGTCTGTGATCCTTGGAGAGTAGGTAGACAGACAGACAGACCCCAGGGACACACTTGGTAAGATATAAATGGTCTTCTTTGATATAATTTGCATTGACCTGTATATTTGATATTGTCTTTATTAGTTTCCAGCCAACAAAACCTTCAACATATATATAATTCCTGTATGTAGCTCCCGGTTTATTTCTCAGTGCCACATTAGCAAGTTGTTGGGTGCCTCGTTTTATTATTTTTCTAGTGATGGATGATTTTCTCTGGTTACTCATTCCCACAAAGAGTAATAAGGTAAACACCCTTTGATATGTAAATAAAGAGGGAGTGATGAGAGTTTTAGCAGAAACACCTATTATCTCACTTATATGTGGATACTTACATTGCCTATTGTGTATGTATATATATATTATATATATTATTTCATGAGGAGCTACCAGATTTCTATCCCCAATACTTCTGTCCGTTTATAATTTTTCCAGTAAAGTATGAGGATTCCAGATTCCAATTTCATTATTGTAGGGGAAATGGAATGGCTCAGACTTCTCCTCCCTCCCGCCACTGGCGTCTATGGCTGGCACCTGTGGTCCCGCATTCCTCCTTGGTTGTATTACCCACATAGACATCCAGTGCTGAGAGGGGTGGGGCATGTGCAACTGTAATTGTGGACACCTGGGCCAAAAAGTCAGGCATGAAAGGGATTCCTCAGCTCTGGC